>JBBPTB010000911.1:0-12699 GCA_038093875.1 Boletus tylopilopsis
CGCGTTTTCAAAGATGTCACAAAATGCTTGTCGTCGCCAGATGGAACTAAAGTACACAATTGGGCCCCAAATTCCAGCCACCCCGCGTTGGCATGCAACACCTTGACGACGGTCTAGCGTTGATAGACGAGAGGATATCCAATCCTCGATGTCGAGGGTGCGAATGCAGAGGCCTTGAGACTAGACGAATGAGAACATTGCAAGGCCCAAAGAGGGAGGCAAACCTTGTGCGCCGAAACAGCGTCCATGAAACCGGGGCTACCTGCCTCTTCCTCGCCCTCGATCAGGAACACCAGATCAACCCCAAGAGCTCGTTTTCTCAACAATTCGGCAGCAGCACATGCCACTGCCATGATGGGACCCTTGTCATCCGTGACACCCCGACCATATAGGTAACCGTTCCGGCCAGAGACGGTGAACGGATCAGAGTCCCACCCGTCACGTGGAGCCGAGATGACATCATAATGTCTGAAGAAATTTAAAAAATTTAGAGTGGGTCACATGAAACAAGTAGCTCGACTCTACCCATAAAACAATATCCGAGGCTTTGGATGTTCACCTTGCTTTCCGTGGAACGTCGCCAAGACCAGCGGACTTCCGTGCCCTCCCGTGGGCAACTGTTGACGGCCAAAACTCGATTACAAGGTTGTTTATATATGAAAAGGGCCATACCAATGTTGACTTGGCGCCAAGTTGATGAAGACACTTTTTCAGCCAGATGGCGGCTTGGCGGCAATCTTCCAGATGCAGAGGATCAGAACTGACGCTCGGGATAGAGACAAAGGTTGATAGTGCATAGGTCATAATGTCTGCGTGTCAAACATAAGCAAAGTAAGTGATATGGAACTCAGATGACAGCCTGCTTACCATGTCCGTCCTCTTCAGCTTCGGGTAGGCCATTCTCCGAAATCGCGACACAGGTCACTTTGGACTGCGGGTCAATGTCCCAGATCTGGATGAAAATGTGATTTGGGAACAATAGAGCATAAGGAACTTACCTTGACAAGCCCATCATTGGCACCCGAGACGAGTACGAATCCATTTGCCTGAGAGGAACGGGTCACGACAGACGAAAGCACAATGCCTTCGTGGGCACTCCAGGATGCGATACAGTTGAATGTGGACGACCATTTCTTAATGCACGGAGATTCATGCAATGCGGTAATCAGAGATAGTTGTCGAAGACCGACCTGTATTTGACCATTTGCGGAAGCTGTGTAGAGCTCGGAATGCAGAATGGTCAATGATAACACATCAATGTTCTAGAAAGTACAATGAGCTTCTCCTTCAATGTATGCAAGAATATTCCGACAGACTTCTTGGACTATGACTGTCCGAACAAGTGTCCTGGTCTCGAGATCGAACACCTGAACATATCCTTCCTGGCATCCTGCAAAGATAGTATCCCCCATAACCGCCAGGGACAAGACTGCGCCATGATTGCATTCAAACGTATGTTTCAGTACTGGACCAGAGGAAGTGCATGTCCATATCTAGTAGGAGGTGGGTATGCTGCTCATCACATCGATAATCTGACTTGCCTTGACAGTCTCATCGCCACTACCAGTCAAGAGTTGGTATGTCGCGTCGAATTGCAGTGGAGTGTCATCAGAGCCTGTTCTCTGTGATGGCATCATCGTCATACAGTATACGTATCCAAAGTGTGCAGAGTCTAACACATTAGAAGCCGGGATGTGAATGACATTAACGTTTTCGTCCAGGTTCTCCGAGGGAGGAGAACAACTAAGGTTGTTTGCCAGAAGATCCGCGGGTTTATGAGTGTACTGGGGATAACTGTCAAAGAATTTGTGAACTTTGCGGCTGGGGGTGGATGTGCCAGAATTCATCTGTAATCGACCAAAGTTGAACCATTGTATCGAGGTGTTCTGGCAGCCGACGTAGACGGTCTGTAAAAGGGGATTCCAAGCCAGGGAGAAAAGATCGCCTGCGCCGGTTTCTAGATAGGGATGGAGGACATGGATGGCATCAAACGATTCCGTGGACCATATCTGGTAGGAGTTAGATCATGAGCAACCACCGGAGTGGAACAAGGCTCACCCTAACAGTACTATCACCTATGAAATGTCAGGAATGTAGCATGGAACGAAGGATGTGATTCCCACCCGAAACGCTAAATAACCATTGCTTGTGTTTTGCTAGATCCAAAGCAAGTATACTTCCTGTATGACCACGGAGACTAGTCTTGAGTGCATACGATTGCTTGTCCCAGACCTACTGGCGTTGAGGAGTTGGCCGAACGATGAACACGAACGTATACCGACCGAAATATCCTGACACTGGCCACCGACGAAGATGTGCCGAGCGTCGGTCGTCAAACTCAAAACAGACTTGTTTTCATCGCGCAAAGAATGCAGGAGCAGGGGAGACGAGAGCGAGGGTGCCGGTTTGCTGACCGACGCTTCAGAGTCGCACATGAGCCAGTAGTACGGTTCAAAACAAGTGAAATGAACGCACCCTGGGGAGCTTTTACGTTCATCCCGCGAATGCCTGGACACGGTCGCGTGAACGAACGGACCTAGAGCGGGACGACTGATTAGGTGGTTTGCGTTCGACGAGTACCCCGGACGCGACCGACGCGCAAAGGAGCCACCGCAACTCTTTCACCGACCGTTACTGCCACGTTGGTCACGTCCTACACTCGAATGGCGTCAGAAAAGGCGAGAGTGGCGAAAGATAAGGTGAGCATCGGCAAACATCATTGGGCTCTGGTTGACAGAAGGCTTGGCTAGGGAAACGCGGCATTCAAGGCAGCCGACTATCCCACCGCGATTGGCCACTACACTGACGCGATCCTCGCCGACGGTAGTGACCACACGTTCTTCCTCAATCGAGCAGCAGCGTATCTCAAACTAGGCAAGTGCGTCCATACTTGACCCACCTCGAAGCTGCTCCATGTGGCTGACCAGTACCCCATAGATCCGAGGATGCGGAGAGGGATTGCACCAAAGTTTTGGCGTTGAATTCCAACAATGTCAAAGCATTCTTCAGAAGGAGTCAAGCGCGGAGAGCTCTTGGGAACCTGGACGACGCACGGGCAGGTATGTAATAATATCAAATCGGAAATCAAGATCCCTCATCCGCTTAGACCTGGACAAGGCTCTCGCGCTGGAGCCTGCCAACGAATCGGTGAGAAATGAGGTACTCGAACTTGAAAACACATCACAGCAACAAAAGCAAAAACAACGTTCCAAGTATATTGTAGGTACTCGCCAATAAAGACGTTTGCGCTGAGCTAGATTATTCGTAGGCTGTTGACACATCCAAAACCACCTCCAAACGACGTCGAGTTCCCATTGAGATCGTCGAAGGGATTGCACGTCCTTCCCACGAAACTGGAGTCGCTACCCCTGCAGGAACAGAAAAAGCAGATCTGCTTCAACCAGTCTCATCGCGCCTGCTGAAGCCAGAAAGCAAGCCAATCACAACACAAGTACCTTCGTCCAATCCACAGACGTTTGTGGACGCGAAACAGGCACGCGAGGGGTCGACGCCAGTCAGAGTATCAGGGGGGATAATCCGTCATACGGGAAACCACACGATTGTCACCAGGGCATCAAGCGAGACTACCTCGTCGAAATCCACACTACGACCAGCACCAAATAATACAGACATAGCGCAAATTTCGAAGCCGCCTACGACGCTATTTCAATTTACCAAGTCATGGGAGTCCCTAACGACCAACACAGACAGGTGGAATCTCATTCGCGTAAGTTGCTCTCCAAAAAATCTTCTTCCCCCCCAAAAAAGTCTTATCTCGTCTAGACAATCACCCCATCTTCCATCCCAGCCTTATTTCAAGCCTCATTGGAACCGGAGTTACTTAGATCCATTCTACAAACATTTCACGTTGTGCTGGAGCAGGATCCCGCAACAGACGCGAGGGATGGCGTGCGAGATTATCTGTTGGCCTTGACCAAGGTTCAAAGGTTCGGGACGGTAATGCTGTTCATGGATCGCCAGGAGAGACAGCTACTGGAGTCGTTGCATGAAAAGGTGAATTCTGCCCGTTCATAGAGTGGTTGTAATGACGTCATACCATCCACTCTTCTTGTTCTACTACTACGTAAATTCGTAGGTACTGCCTGATGGGGAATGCCCATGATTTCAATAACTTCCAAGACGAGATATAAAGAGCGAGTCCCTTCTGGGTCGCTGCTCTGGAATAATGTTGATTCTGTCCTCGCAGCACTATCTATATCTGATCGCCATTTACTTATTGATGCAAGATATTTTCGGATCGCACCCTGGACCGCGGGATGTGCCTGGGACACGACAACGTTGAAGGTGATAGTGTGCATGCAGCTCTAAGGACCTGCAATAAAAAAAGAGCCTGATTTTGCGCAAGAAGTCAGCTTTGCCATCTGCAAGATTCCTTCCAGCAATCTCCAGAGCTATGAAAAAGGATCAACGGCCTCGCAATATCCCCGAACCATTCTCTAGGCAACCAGAATCTGCAACTATGCTGAGCATGGTTCTGCCTAAAATGATGTCTCCTGACCGCAGACCACAGAATTGCAGGGCGTCTCTTTGTCGGTCAACGGCGGGGCTGGTTAATCTGAGTAACATATTTCCAGCTATTAGCCTTCGTGACAGCAGAGATTGATCTGGCAAACAGCAGTGGCCATCTACCAAGAACTAAAGGTGCGCCATCATGCCCATATTTCTGCGTCATCGCCCAATTCAAGAACGAGAGTATAAGCTCTACCGGTAGTTGAGCTGGTTTCTTATACATTCTAGCGACATAATGAATATTCTGTTGTCAAGGCAAGACTGCTGGCGCTCGAGCGGTAAGTTGTTGGTATGTTGATCATCTCTTTTGAGTCTGCCTAATACTGACTCCATCGATATCCGGTCCCACTATCACGTTTTTCAGTCTGGGTATGTTGGCTCACTCGTTTTCATATGTACCTCTCACAGTGGATGTTGAGTGTAGTGATCACCACCAGTTCTGCACTCCGCTCAAGGTTGCTTCCTTCTTGAAGAAAAGGAAAAACAGCCGACTGACGCATCCTCTGCAGCCATTGAGCGACATTCCCACCCTCAGCTCTACAGAGTGTAGAATGGGGGAAAGATTTCACCCGGCATGGTTTGTGCCTCGTCTTCGGGTGGTGATCTCATCATCAAGCTGACACGTTCTGATTTGCTCGTCGCGATTATGAAATATCATTGCCATTGCGATGGATTACCTGACTGAGGAACCTAGGATGACTCGCAACCAGAACGATGCTTGTCCCATCTCGACATCATCACACCTATGACCTCTTCCAGATGCATAACTCTGCATAATACAGCAAGTATTGGACTTGTCTCAGGCCAAGGTCGAAGGCATACACAGCGCAAGCTAGTGTCCTGTCACCCCCGTTGGCAGCGGCACATCAAATTTGACGGCGATTCCATGGGCGAGTTTGTAAAAGGAGACCCGTGTCACCGTTCTGGAATGATCCCGACGCATTCCTCATTATTCGAGTGGAGAGTCAGACTTAATCTCCGAACAGCTGACATCCTTCAAGTCTCCACTTTTGCCACTCCCCGGTGCAGCCGGACATGCTTGCAAAGCTGGACCAGTTGGGTGTGGGTGAAGACAAGTCCTCCGACCTTCCACATTAGTGCTTAGGGGGATGGGATGAGCTATGCAATGTGGGTGAGGAGAGTCAATTCAAACTCTGATAAGTCTTTTACCTAATGTCGGACTCATGCAGGGAAAGCTAACTTGGTACTCACTTGGAACGGCACAGAGAAACAAAATAGATGGGTCAACTTCTCCCCATTAGATAACACCTGAGGCTCCCTGATATCTGCTAGGGAGCATAAGGTAACAACAAATTTTGAGTGGTTCATAGAAAAATAAAAGCAGACCATCACCCCTACTATCATGATGCATAACTCTGTTGAATGAAACACAAAGTGACCAGACCATGCATCCAGTCTCAAATTTGATTGTGACCTTTACACAACTTGGGAACAAAACAGTCTGGGTGGTTTGTTTGGCTCGTGTGGTGACTCAGATGACATAGTATGACACTGCTAAGACTTGTGTCAAATTGTCGCTGCAACATCGCCAGTTTTTTCAAACTAACCAGGCTCCCACTGGGCCATCACGGGAATGAGTTGAAGGATCAGTCTAGTTGAATATCCAGCCAGATCTCGACCCACCCGTTTTGGTCAGCTCGGGAAGCTGCTGTTACAGTGGGAACCGGATGGTCACGATGCCCCGGCGACCTCTTTCTGAGCAGGATTCGATCCTAAGTGCCACGTTAGTGTCTCAAGTGAGCCTTGACACAGCCTGCTCATACCTGTGCTTCCCTCGTCACCTGGTTCTAATCGCACAGTCCAGTGGAAGCTCACCGTCGTAGATCCGCTTTTCCAGGTCGTTCAATTTCTAATTCATCGGAGATTTCGCTCGCTGCTTCCCCCACTGCTGCTGCTGGACGCTGTAGATGGCTGCTCTATCGGACGAGTCCAACGTCAACCAGAATCTGAGCCCTCAGCAAGCTAATGGTGCCGCTCTCAGGCCAACTTCGCCAAACACCACTTCACCAATGCCGGATAACGGCGCCGCGGGAACGGATACACCAGATCAAACACTTCAAGGAAGCAGTGCGATCGACGCGGACGAACACATCCGGCTGCTCGAACCCTTGAAACTACACCTCGTCCAAGAAGGTCTCTATCGACCAGCGACACTGGGGACACCCGCGAGTCACTCTGACGCAACTCTTCTGTACGTCTCTAGTTCTGTTTCTCTCCGGGACGTGCGTTCAGGTCTGACGCTGATAACCTGCCTGAAATCAAACACACTCAAGACGTTTCTTTCGTGCACGTGTGTACAACCTCGACAAGGCCGCGAAACACTTTGCTCGCACGGAAGCATGGCGAAAAGAAAACGACGTCGATGGGCTGTTCAAAATGTTGGACGCTGACGAGCTGGAGTCATCGCGGAGATTTTATCCGCGCTGGACGGGGCGCCGAGACAAAGTAGGGTGATTTTAACTTGTTTGCAGGCAATGCCACGACCGACGCTTGTGCATCTTGTAGCAGGGCCTACCGTTGTACGTCTACCGACTTGCTTCCCTCGACAGTTCATTGCGCCGCGAGCTGGATGCGGTCGCACTAGAGAGACGCTACCAGCGCATGTACGTGTATTTCATGATGCATCGTCGTCACCCCACATGCAAGTGGCTTATCCCCTGTCTTGTGCGTTAATCCGTACTACCAGCGTCGTGCTCTACGAATGCATGATTCGTTTCGTGTTGCCCCTCTGTGACCACATCCCCCATAAACCACCGGTGCCGCCGATATCCTCGGTGACGACCATCATCGATTTGGGGAACGTGTCCCTGAGAGACATGTGGTATCTCCGGAGCCACCTCCAACAAGCGTCCACGATGGCGACCGCCAACTACCCGGAAACGTTGCATACCATCGCCGTCGTCAACTCTCCGTCGTTCTTTCCGACCGTGTGGAACTGGATCAAGGTACGTATCAGAGTCGCCGTACCGATAGGTTCTTGGTGCGAGACATGGTGATGACGTTGCGACGTTTTGTTGACCAGGGCTGGTTTGACGAGGTGACGCGCCGCAAGATTCATATTCTGGGCAGCGACCCTGGAGAGACGCTTCGCGAGCTGATCCACGAGGACGACTTGCCAGAGTCCTACGGCGGTAAATTGAAGTGGGTTTTCGAAGATGCACCATGCTTGGATGACGACATTCAGAAAGCTATTGGTGAAATGCCCAAGGGACCAGTTAGTTTTGTGGATGGCATTGTCGTTAGACCGTAGTAGCAATTTAGAGTAGATACACTATCCCTTCATGCATGAGTTCAACAAAGCAAGCTGTACATCTTTCACAACGATGATATTTATTGGATCGACTATTGCTCAAGCGGCCTGTCTTTAAAAATTAACAGATCATACAATGACGCTATCTGATTACCCTAGAGGACTCTGAGCAAGACGAAGAACGCGAAAAGGCGAAAACGTACCTTGCGCTCCAACACTTCAATCACATCCCGTAAACGATCACCTACGACACGGCGCTTCGCCACTTGGGTTGCGCAATCCAACGACTTATACTCCTCAGCGAGGTTATCATACACCCTTGGAAAGTAACGACATCAGCAAAAGACGTGACACAAGACAGGGGATGGACATACTCCCTGAAGTGAGCAAATTCATCTTCGAGCTCACCAACGACCCGCGCAAGCACAGTCTGAGGCGGGAGATCACCCGGCCGCAACGAACCACCATTCCTGTCCATCCTCTCGAGAATTTCCTCGATCGTGTATGTACGTCCGTTGCCACGGACTGTGTCGCGCGGTTGGTCAGGCTGAGGCGCTGGTTCAATACCTTCATCGAAACCTTCATCCTTGTCGGCGTGATCGTCCTTTGGAGCTTCATGATTATCTCGCTGACTGCCATGGCTGTGAGGGTGATGAGGGCCTTTACACATTCGACATGAAGTTGCGTTATGACGTGGAGCAGAGAAGAACAAACGCTCCATACGTTCTGAGCTGATTTGAGGAAATGGCGGATTGGCGTCTGGTCTGTCCTCTCGTCGGCGCGGACGGGTAGTGGTACGATGCTTGATGGGTGGCGCTGGGTCATCGACCGGGTCCTCTTCGATTGGAAGAGGGACCGAGTAAGAACTCTGGGATGAATTAGACGCACGCTCGGAACGACGTTCATCGAGATCGACCGATATTCGGTCTACTTCTTCGTCATCGATGAACCGTCTGACAGAAGGCACTGGGGAACGATCGGGATCGGCGACAGGGACGTCCACCGAATGGTCGTCACGTCCTTGCCGTCGTTCATTAAGCCCTTCCTCAACGACGCCGCGGAGAACCTCGATTTCACCTGCAAGCCTTTCTACTTCAGTTCTGAGCTCGTTTATTTCTTGTGCCTTTTCTGTCAGTGAAAGCGCGTCCGATTCGCGGAGGCGACGAAGGTCTTCGAGAAGCTGTTGTTGAGCGGCCAAGTCAGACGTGACGCGAGAAAGGTGGGACCTCAGTGTTGTAACAAGTGCTTCCAACGCTGCGACACATCAATACGCGTTTCAAAGAATGCAGTCAGACTCACCTTTCTTCTCCTGGACCACTTCATAGTATTTGGACACGTAAGGATCCAGGTCGTCGTTTCTTTTTGCCTTGCCCTTGAGACGAGAAGTAGATGGAGCGGGTATGCGAGCGGTGCTGTTGTCAACCACGTCCTCAGATTCCATAATCTTCGTACGTTCTCTGACAACGTCACGTTTGCACTCCTCCAGCTCATACTCGAGCTCTGTGACGCGACGTCTTGCAATGCTATTCTCTGTCTCCAGATGGTTCAATCGTGCATGAAGCGCATTGAGCGACGCAATGAGACGAGCTTTTGATCGTGCACATTAATTCACCTTCGCTAAACGGGTGATTGCCTACTCACCTTCAACCTCTTTGGAAGAACCGGCACCACGAACACTGTATCGTTCCAGATTGCCCTTGGCCGGCGAAATAACAGCATTCGTTAGACCGGTGACATCCGGAAGATGCAACCGGCTGCGATTGAACTTTTTTGATGCACGGGCCTCATGCTGTGGGTCGCCCAGCGTCTCTGCAACGTCCCTGACCACAGAACGGTGCCTGGTGGCAAGTATTGCAGCGTCCTCTTCTTCCTGAGCGTACCGTACATCCCGGACTATTCCTCGAGCCATCTTAGTAAATCGAGAGCCAGACGTCGAGGGTGTTGGGTGCTGGACAATAACGTTGGGCTGAATAACAGGAGGTTGAGAGACATATCTTCGAATAGGTGTGGCACTAGTATCAAAAGCGACTGTAGCTTTTCTGGTTCGAGGAGTCATATTCCTCCGAGCAACATTGGCGTCAGCGTGACGCTGGGGCTCCGACACCCCGTGTTGCGAAGCTCGAGGATGACCACCGCGAGGTCGTCGAGGGGAAAAGCCGACACGGTGCAGGGTTTCTGATAATTTTGGGCGGGCGATATCTTGCGACTTTTCTGCATCCTCGGGATCGGAACCTACGCGACAAGCTGAGGAGCACGTCAATCCGAGTTTATCGAGGATGTTGAATCAGCGTTCCATACCGGCGATGATGTCTTGGAGGGGGCGGTCCGGATCGTATTCTGCACCGCTGACGCTAGGTTCCCTCCTCCCACTGCGTGCGAGCCCTGCGGTGATAGTGACGGCGCTCGCATGATGAGCAGCGGTAGACATTGTGCGGACGTCGTAAGGTGCGATACCCTCGTCGTCACGGATAGACCATGCGCGGATATTGCTGGGGTCGAAATCCAGGTTTTCTTGGGAATGGCGATCAAACGAGGCAAAAGCGGTGAAATGGTCTGGCGCAGAACCGCGTCTGGGGTATTCTACGGACTCGTCGTGGACGGCGTCCTCGTCCTGAACAGAAGATAGATGGAGAGATAGATCGGTGTTTTGCAAGTTGTGTTCGAGTTGGATGCGGTGTTGTTCGAGCTCGTCGCCGGGGATGCTGAACTCACGGCGCGAGGATGAGGAAGACTTTTTGGTCATCAGAGGTGTCGCTAACAAACAAGAATTACAAGAGAGAGAGAGAAGGAAGCGGACGAAGAGCGACTTTCAGAGTGAACCAAGTCAACAATGCTCGACGCGTCAGTCACGTGACCGTTCTTTCGACGACCCCTCCTGTGGGGGGTCGACTTGCCAGATTTACTTGCAAGCCCATTTTCTGGTCTTTAGCAGATCATGGAACAGCAGACCCACAAAGCGCACAGACCAGCTCAGTCTGGGACCAAGGCAGACAAGAAGGGAAAAGGGAAGCAGCACTCGGGGTTCAACGAAAAGGTGTGTGTCGCTTGGAAATCGTCCTTGGCTGACCTCGTCCCTGTTTTGCCAGGCCTTTGCACCCAAGTCTGGCAGACGAGCCGAGAGACAAGGTCGCAGGAATGTCGAGCGCGAGCAGACTCGTTTGCATGTTCCGTTGGTCGACAGGACCCCCGAGGACACACCACCACCCATCATTGTCGCGATCGTAGGACCTCCGGGAGTCGGAAAGACAACGCTCCTGAAGAGCCTTGTTCGCCGATATTCGAAGCAGACGCTGCAGGACGCAAAGGGTCCTATCACAGTCGTCGGAGGGAAGAAGCGACGACTGACGTTTATCGAGTGCAACAATGACCTCAATTCCATGATCGACATCGGCAAGGTCGTCGACTTGGTCCTCCTTATGATCGATGGCTCATTTGGCTTCGAAATGGTCTGGCTCCTCTGATTTACACGCTTTCCCACTCCTGATGATCTTTGTACAGGAAACCTTTGAGTTTCTCAATATATTACAATCCCACGGATTCCCAAAAGTCATCGGCATCCTTTCGCACCTCGACCTCGTCAAGAAACAGTCTACTCTCAAGGACACCAAGAAGGCGCTTAAAAAGCGGTTTTGGACAGAAATTTATCAGGGCGCGAAACTGTTTTATCTCTCTGGTGTCCTCAACGGTCGCTACCCCGACAGTGAAATACTGAATCTCACCCGTTTCATCAGCGTGATGAAGTTCCGTCCCCTCGTATTCCGAAATAGCCATCCATATCTTCTTGCAGACCGTGTCGAGGACCTTACTCCACGCGAAACGATCCGTGCCTCTAAGGGCAAATGTGATCGGACTGTGACGCTGTATGGTTATCTGCGTGGCACGAACCTCCGCAATAGCACCAAAATTCACATACCCGGTGTTGGAGACCTGAGCATGGCGTCGGTCACTGTCCTAGGTGATCCCTGTCCCCTCCCAGACGCCGATTCGGAGAAGCGGAGAAAGCTGAGCGAAAAGAGGAAGCTGCTTGTGCACGCACCGATGAGCGACGTCGGAGGTCTCATGTACGACAAAGACTCGGTTTGGATCAACGTCCCCGGTAATTTTACGCGTGCAGGGGAAGATGGTAGGTTATCCACTACCGAGCTCATCCATGGATTGATGTCTTTTCCTACCAGCCTCCCCCTCTGTACCTCAAGGCGAGGGAGAACGAATGGTCATTGATCTTCAGGACGTCAATGCTACCCTCGAAGATGGCATATCGCGGAGTCAGATCAGATTGCTTGGAACGTCGTCTAAACACCTCAGCGTTAAAAAATCAATGTCGCATGCTCAGGACGCTAGCGACTCGGAAGAGGAAGAATCTGACGATGGAAATGGTTATTGGTCGGATGAAGGCTCGGAAGGTGGAGACGAACAGGACGAACCAGAATCGGATGATGGCGATGAATCGCCCATGGATTTGGACGAGGGCGGGCAGGTGGCTTTGCGGGGCAATGATGGATGGGGTGTACGCCGCAAGGCCACGAGACGTTTGGAGGGATTTGATGAGGAAGAAGAAAATGGAGACATCGCTTTTGCGGACAGTGACTCTGAGCTTGGAGAAAACGATGATTTCTTTCATCCCAAAGAAATAGCCGAGTCGAATGACGATGACCTCGACATGACCAAGGAGCCGCTATTGCCTGAGGACCTGCAAGAATGGGAAGACGAAGAAAACCTCGAGTCGATACGTTCGCTCTTCATCACTGGGGATGAACCTGCTGCAGGTGGTGCAGAAGAGCAAAGCGAGGACGGATTGGGAGATGAAGAACCTGAGGAGTCCGACGCTACCCGTGCTGCGGCGCTCGCTGCGAAAAAGGAAGCGCTCAAACGCAAGTTTGATGAGCAATACGACGAAC
>JBBPTB010000912.1:0-12698 GCA_038093875.1 Boletus tylopilopsis
CGTTGGTTGTAGGGAGAAAACCAAGAGGACAAGACTGAGGTCCTCTGGTGCTGGATTGAGGTTTATATACTGTACAGTAATGCGCACGGACCAACTACTACGTATGGTAAGTGGCCATAAAAGGAAAAAGGAATGAGTCACTGTGACGTGTACTACATCCGAGGTGAGTCATGGTGACGTGGCGTGGAGTCATGCGGTACCGAGGATGAGTCATTGTGACGTGTCATGTCACGTGACTCGGAATGAGTCAGAAGGAATCGAGAAAGGTCTAGATGAGTCTTTGTGACGTCATATGTCACGTGACTGCGAAAGATAAGATCAAGAGATAAGAAAAGGAGAAGTGAGGAGAGACGAACAAGGGAAGAAAAAGAACGATCATAACAACTCGGGGTTGTAGACCTCGCATCCTCAGTCCCTTCCTTCACACCACTGTTCAAACCTGGGGCCTGACCCAGTACCCCAGGAACCTCTTCGATCTCGCCTGCATTTTCCGTGTCACCCGCCGCCACTGAATTTTCCTGTGCTTGGTCGACACCGGCAAATACCATCGCAGACACGATCGTCGTGTCCATGTCGACATTCCACGTGAACTGCAAATGCATGCCAAACTCGGAATTGACATGAAAACCTCCACAGATATCCCGATCATACGTGCATATACTGATGATGAACCAGGGGATCAGCGGAATGGATACGTACCCGATCCTGACCTGGATGAGGTTGGTGGTGTTGTTGGGGACGATTCTCATGTCGACAGGGAGCACAGGGACAAAGTGACAAAAAAAACATATCTGTAAGGACAGACCTGGCAGTAATAGATAGGCTGGTCATGCATTACAGTTGAACATGGAGAAGAGAGAAGATACCAGGTTTGTGCCTTTCTCAAGGTAATGATGAGGCTGGTACTGTCCAGCTGTGCGCCTATGAACGGTTTCCAAATAGTAAGCTAAACTTTAAAATTGCCTCGAGAGTGTCCATTTCGCAGCAACCTTGTTGTTCACTGTGCATGGATTCTCGGTTCCAGTGTGTGAAGGATTTCCGGGTGGTAGATTGTGGGAATTAGCACCCAGGCTTGTTGCCCTTTCTTGCCACACGTACCAACATCGAAGTTATTCCCATAATATTTGGAACGTGCTGATGAATAAATTGCCCTTAGATTGGTAGTTCCCTTCTGGAAGTTCCCTTCATACAGACGACAAAAGCAACTGATCGAATCACTCGACTACCATGATTGGCAGGGGAGACTGTTCATTTGACCAACCACGCAACGAAACTGACGACATGTTGCTCAGCCAGGCCTATCATTATGGGATGGACAATACATAGCACTGTACTGCGTTTCATGATCGGTTACCTCTCCGGTAGGAGCTTTACAGCGCTCGAATAACATTATTCATTCAACATTTACTTTGGGAACAGTGAGGATCAATCTGTCAGTGGAGCCTTACGACCTGTTGATATTGGAGCAGGAAGTGTTAATAATGAGGTGAGTTGCACTACTTGATGGAGCCTGATTGTCTGTTGTTTGGTTCCTGGACCAGAACTGCACCCGGTATGAGTGGAATGATTCCGTGAACCTGTCAAAAGTGGACAATTTGTGCTGATAGAGCTTCCATTGGAAGATCCTTCCATTCATATCAGTGTTATCTCGAGGAAAATGATCCTGACTTTCAGGCTTAGATAGGAATGACCTTGGCGATGGAGTTAAAGAAAAGATTATCAAATCTCTGAGGTGAAAGGCAAGTGCATCAGCATGCGTTTGAGTTGGAAGCTCATGCCCTGAGATGGCAACTGTGCCACTTCCTATAAGGTCCAGAAGTGGCCTATAAGAAGGTTGGCTAATTGTCAGCGTTCCACAGTGGAAAACAGCCCACCCCCCTCACCGTCCCATACTCATACTAGTTTCGAATATGTCCACCCCTTTCACAAAGACATTAATTTTTACTTCGTGGGTACCATCCCCCCCTCAAGCGCGTATAGCCATGATTGCTCACCACCAACAGTGACAATCTCGGAGCAGATGCCAATGTAGTGCTGATTTTTGACAATGCTGTGGACGGTTTGTACACAGACTACATGCCGGTAGTTGTGCAGTGAGCATTCTGCTGTGTCCCTACAATCCGATTGAACATTTCATCAGATCAGCCCCGTTTTAAGCCGCCGGTTAGGCCTTCTGTTAAAGAACGCACACGTATAGTGCTGATGAGCATCTGCTAGGCACATTCTCAATGAATTTCACATTCTCTAGCCAGTGGGTGGGAAACTGCTAGACCTCGAATATACCGTCAATTACCGCCCCATTTTTCCAGGCCCACCTTCCTGCAGCCTCAGGTGGCCTCCTGTTATGGACTGCCGGATACCGGGTACGGATTACCAGATACAGGATATTTTTCTTTCTTGTCATAGGACTCGTTTTCTCCTCACAATGGGACACCCCCGGTCCCATCCGATGTTTTCCCCGTAGTCACCGAGATCCCGAGCTTGTACGACCACAAGTCATCCAGAACTCGTAGGGTCACTATGGTAGTGTTTTACCTGTCTCTCCGCTGATCCTTTACCTTCCGCTCTTCCTGACAGCGGAGCTCCGTTGATCCTAGATTTCCTACCGTCGCTAGCGACGCCCTTGTTGATCCGATGGTCCGTGCACCGTCATTATCAGTATATAAACCTTTGTCACAGTAGTAGAGCTCCCTAAGTTAGTTCTACGCAATCCACTGCGTTGTATCAACTCCCTCTCGACGGAACTCTCTCCTTGCGCGTTCCACGCAGGACTTGACTTGCCTCGACCGTATCCGAGTGGAACTGGGACCACTCGCCTTTCCTATAGGCTCTTACGAGAGTGCGGAAGGCAGCGCCCGCTTGTGCTTGCCCAAGCTGTCACCTTATCAAACGGGCCTCCTACTACTTGGCGTACTCGCTTTACTCTTTGTTCTCGCCTCCACTTTTACCTATTACTTCGCTCTCCGTCGACTTTGTGCTCCAGAAGTTGACTCGACGCGGTAAGTGTAACACCTCCAACAATATCGTTGGGAATAGTACATGGGTGCCTATCGGTGTGAGTGGTCACAAATGCAATACATTGTGATGCTAACCATCCGACTATATAGGATCAACAAAAGACCATGCTTGATAAGGATGATTCTAGCATATATTCGTTCACCGTAAGTACACAAGTGTCTTGTTTTCTGATACATTGAACTACAATGTGTATAGGATCCCGAAAGCTCCGGTAATAGTGGTGTGACAGCAGTGAACGGCACAAGCGATGCCCAGAGCGTTGCGCTCGGTCAGTTCCTCACCTAATAATTCAGGTGGTGGAGTGCTGAGTATAAGATAGGTTTCTCTTGAGGGCAGAGTCCTGTGCTGGTGTATTATTGGAACAGCGTCCAGTACGTCATCGCTTTTCGTTCTTGATCCGAATCAAAAAGGCACGGACTTATGAATATACAGGCCCTCTGCAACCGCCAATACGATGCTCAAACCCATTCTGCATGTCTACGTTGTACCAGGCTATCAGGGTCAACAGATTGTTCAAGCAGAAATCAACTCTTCACTAGTCCTTGAACAGGACCTCTCAGTGCTGGATGACAGCACCAGTTGGAGCATTAACTACGACAGCAACACTGGTGAGTTCACGATAACTCGGATCTGAATACTGTCATGCACGATGTATGTGAATAACTGTACGATACAATTATGTAGGCGTCGAGAGGAGTATCCGAAATACGAGTGCTAGTGAATGATGATGATGATTCGATAACTCTATTTCTATTCTCCGTCATGGCAGTGTGTGACTCTAGCCCAAGCTGTCGAACGCGCAGGTGAGGGACCATCAGTATCATGCAGTTCACCACGACCGAAGTGCCCAATAGACTCCATGTCCGCTCGCTCATCCGGCCCGGGCCACTGTGCTTTCACCGCCTCCGCCTACCCCACTCATCACCCTCTCCACAACTGACATCCGGTGATGCGCCAACAGCAGCCTGAGCGGTAGCGCCCAAGAACAACTCCAGATCGGACAGGCATGGATCGTGCCGCAAGTGGGATATTGAGGGGTGTGAGCTAAGCCAAGTATAGCAACCACCGGACAAGTTTGATCACATCGTTCATCCACAAGTCCATAGACTAGAACCACACCCAGTATGAATGGAATAATCCCACGTGAATCTGCGATCAAATCATTGTGCCGATCATTGCCCCACTGGCAGCTTCAGCATCAGCATTATCCCAGAAAAAAAAAGATTCAAAATAGGACTTAGATAGGAGCGACCTATAGCTCAATGATGGCCGATTGATGGACGGTATGGTATGAGAAGTTCGTTCAACTGATCATACAATAGCAAAAACCTGAGACCCCACTGGCAGGATAAGAGGAACTCACAATTGTACACCTCGGTCATGTCAAAGGGAGAACGCGAGGTACATCATGAGCTCTTCCTTTGACACGGCAACTACGGGGGTATTGGATCACTTTTGGTCGTTTAATGTTTAAGCCCGAGTCTAGTTGGTTTGAGAAGTTCATGTCCGTCGTCAGATGATCACAAACTCAAGTCAATCGTGGGAATTAGCTATCGGATGGTGCCTGCGGAGCTCCTACGCACGTTAGATGGTGCGCCACAGCGACGAGATGCGCAAGCCCATTGAGTACAAAATAGGTGAGGTTATCCTTTTTCCGTTGTTACTTATGATACTTGACGTGCACTGTGCAACCAGCTTCTAGGGTTGCCTTCATGGTCTCTCTGAAGTAATGCGTCAACGAGGTCAGTTTCCTGACTTTCCGTGGTCTCACATTGGATGTATTTACGTGTAATTGACAATAGAAATGCCGTCTCGCTCATATTGGAACACAAGTAGGGACATCTGATCAATAAATGATTGATTGATGATCCTCATTATCCCCACAGAGAAAATCAGACACTCCCATTCTAGCGATGGAGCCTTGCGTTTTCAATGTTGGAGAGCTTCCGGAGTCAACTCAGCAACTATGAATAAAAGGTGAGTCGGACTATGACATCAATGGAAGATCAAGGGATCTGATGGATTCTGATTATCTGCTGATCGGACCAGAAGAACACTTGATAAGAATGGAATGGTTCGAGGAGTCTATTCAACTGACCAATGGCAAAAACAGGCTTGTGAGCCGATTTTCCATTTGGGATGTCCTCAAGGTATCGATCACGCAAAAGGACAATATGTGGGTGCACCCCGCTTTCCTTTTTGTTTCCAAATGGGATTGAAGTGTATATAGTTTCAAGGACTCATCTGCATGAGAATGTTGGCTTGAAGCCTTGGGTAAGTACCGCACTTCCTATTAGGGTGCGCATGCCCAGCGGTGGTGTATAAGAAGGGCTGGCTGACGGTCGATGTTCCACAGTGGGAAGCAATCCAAACCCTATCTCATCCTCTTATACTTGTGTCAACTTCAATATGTCTTACACGAAGACGTTGACTTTTATCTCGTGAGTGCTGTGCTCCCACCTCGAACATATATCGTTTGATTGCATGGACAAACAGCAACGACGTTGGACACAATGGCAATCTAGTGCTCATATTCGACAACAACGCAAACGGCTTGTACAGAGACTGCATGCTGGTAGTTGTTCAGTAAGTGTTCCACTATGTCTCCTCAATCTGATTGACCATTTCGTCAGATCAGCCCCATTTCAAGCTGCCGGTAGGCCTTCTGTTAAAGAATGCGCATGGATATAGTGCTGACGAGTGTCCACAGAGGTCCATATAGAGTGCGTTTCACATTTTCTAGCCAGTGGATGGGAAGCTGCTAGCACCTCAAATATTCCGTCAATTACCATTCCATTTTCACAGACTTTCCTTCCTGAAGCCCAAAATATTCTTGAATGACATGATTGCTACTGCTAGTACTTGGATGTGTATCAATGTGAGTGGTCACGGATACGATACATTGCTATGCTAACCCTTACTTTATAGGATGAACAAGAGACTACGCTCAATAAGGACAGTTCTGGCATATATTCGTTCACTGTAAGTACCCAACTGCCTCGTTCCCAACACATTGAATCATCACAAGCCTAGGATCCCGAAAGTTCTGAGTCTAGTGGCGTGACATTAGTGAACGGCACAGGCGAAACCCAGAGCGTTGTGCTCGGTCAGCACCCCACCTAATGATTCAGTTGACAGCATACTGAGTATAAGATGGGTTTCTCTCGAGAAGATGGTCAAAGTCCTATGGCGGTGTATCATTGGCCCAAGCTTCAGTATGTCATCACGTTTCACTCCCAATTCAAACCAAAAGGTACTCACCTATGAACACACAGGCCTTCTTTGACCATCAATATGACATTCCATCCCATTCTACGCGCCTACGTTGTGGCTGACATGTCATGGTATCAGAACCAGCAGATCGTTAAAGGGGGAATCAATTCTCCGGTACTTTTTCAACAGGACCTCTCCAAGCTCAACGACGACACCACTTGGAAAATCAGCTATGACCCTGCCATTGGTAGCTTCGCAATAACTCAGTACAACTGAGTGTCATGATATTGCACGATGTATGCGAACAGCTGTACGATACAATTACTACCACATAGGTTTTGAGAGGTGTATCTCCGAAATGGGAGTGCTAGTGAACCTATTTCCGTTCCACCATGCACTGAGCAACTCTGGCCCGACCTGTTGAATGCGTGGGGTGAGGGACTGGTAAATGTCAGCATCTTGATTGCTCTAGACAACTGTAAGGTCGCCAGGTTGATGCACCACCTCGGTTGTAGATGATTGCTCAGCTTGCATTAGTAGATCGTCTGGAGAAAGAGTGCGTTTCGCGCTGGGGAGGGGACACTGGCACACATTTGGTTGGGTGCGAGTATAGACCCCAGCCACGCTCACCCATCGTACCTTCATCACCGCCTCCGCCTACCCCACTGCCCTCTCATCCTCTCCACAACTGACGTTCGGTGATACATCTTGTCGCCAATAACGTCGTCAATGGGGTATACACCCAAGAGCAATTCTAGACCCTCGGACGGGTATGAATCATGCTGGAGGTGGATATTTGGGGCCGTACCCTAAGCCGAGTGGGGTGGTGCACGATGCGTTGGAAGACAAAGGGTTCAACTGGGAGGCAAGTCGCGCGGGGGTGTTTACATTAATGAGAATGCGTGGGCACCGAAAGGCGACAGGCCCATTTAGTAGGAATGCCACTCGAGGGTGGAGATGAAAAGGTGGCCCGTAAAGCTGTCCAAGTTGAAATCGGAAAGGCAGAGAACAAGGAGAGAAAGCACCTGAGGATTGCCTTTTCCAAGTTCGCTGGGTTGTTTGTGGAACCGATCTGGAGCTCGGGGTGTAGTGTAGGCCCGATAGGTGGAGGATGACCACTCGGTGGAGTTCAAGGAGACGTTGCTTGTAGATGATCAGAAATCGGTCATCACAAGCGCATGAGTGTGCTTCTAGAACTGAACCTACGTCCCGAAGAGAGATTACAAAGAGAATGCGCTTCCCGTTCTGCACTATGATCGTCCTCAGTAAGTTTCCGTCCTTGAGGGCAATAATAATTCAGGGTGGTATCTTGAACAAGGGTCAACACAACTCGACAGAGAAAAGCATATACGTACATTGGTCACACACGGACCTCCTGGCCAAGGTCCTCATGCTCGCCCATGTCGACGGTGTAAAACTTTGTGAGGGTTGTGGTGGTGTGAACCAAGCCGTCGGGTGAGTTAGACCGACTGAGAGCCTGAGCAATCTTTGTCAAGGTGTTAGCTACTGCATTGGGTGGCCTTCCCTTGCCTTGTGCTCTATGTCGAGCAAATACTTGAACGGTGCTGGAAGGGTGTGCTGGCTGGGTAGCTTGTGGTGGAGCCGAACTGGGTCCCTTGGAGCAATTCATCTGTGGCTGTGTGGCCTTGTTCCGAGTCGTCGCGTCAGCTAAGAGTTGGTAATTTTTTCCATTACTACCGTCCCGGACTACCTCGTGAAGATTGACGCGGACGTCCGACATCCTCCATGGTGTTTATTTTGACAATTCATGTCCCATGAAGGTATGTGGCACACCGGAGGTGATCGCGATGGACTTACCAACTCTGATTTTCTGTGTGTTTCAGACTTTCAGTTTCCTTCTCATGCCAGCTTCTTGGCCTCGTCCATACACTGTGTCTAGATCACTCTATTCATTCTGCAGGCACAGCGGGCGCATGGCGTATGCAAGCCGTCGCATTACAGTACGTTTATTTACGTCGTCCTTATCTGCTTTTCTCATCGATATCGTCCCTCGCACCAGCCGGTTCCTTGTTCACTTTCACCACAATTTGTATGCGGTGTTTATCAAGATACAACTGTAGGCTCTCTCTTGCGATCGGGACCAAACTGGGATAACTTACCTGCACCCATCTGTCAAAACAGGTACTCCAAGAAAAGGACAATGTCTGAGAAGAATGCACAGTCTCCTTATGTGGGTCACTGGATGTTCAGAAGTATCGTATATCATGTCGATGATTACTGTAGTGTGCACTGTCTCGTCAGTTGGCAGTAGTATATCACACCATTCCCCAAAGCCTACACGAGATCGTTCAAGTCAACGGTCTGGATATCGTGAGCATACCCGATCGCATGGATCCAAATAAGCTCATTCCTAGACAGGGGTACTTGAATTTACTACATTGCCTCGTTTTTCGATCCGTCATGTGAGCCCAGACATGGAACCTCACGATCATTTGCAGGTGGCATTCTGATCTCCCTTCAGACCTCCGCTTTAATTTGCCCAAGCAGAGTGTGGTGCTATGCGACGCTTACAGATTTTTCGCTAAGTGATGACGTTCGGTCAAAATGCGCCTCAGCTTCCCGTTTCAAGTCAACTCATCATTTTGGGGAATAGATAAGATCGGCCCACCTCTACTGCCCCCTTCAAAGCTGAGAGCCCTTTCCCTGCTCAGCTGATCAACGTGCTCGCCGGGTACAGGTACATGGTTGAAGCCCTCGGATTCAACGCAACCAACATTGTCGTGTCTGGCAACAGTGCTGGCAGCTAGCTGGCCTTGTTGCTCGTCCGCCACCTCATTTGAGAAATGATCCCTGTGGTGTTGCCCGCAGACAGTGCAAAAACCAACTCGTGGGTCTCCCCTGCCACACACCGACGTACACGGAATCTTTGCCCCCTTTCCACCGACGCTCGTGCTCGTGGGTGGCACTGAGCATTTGCTCAGTGCATCAAGATCCTCTGTGAGCAGTTGCAGAATGACAACGATGAAGGTAGGATCACGTACATGGAGTACCCCGAGGCGTTGCACGACTTAACCATGATTCCACATGAGCTCCTGACAAGACCTTGAGTGCCAAAGAGGTTGCAAAGTGCACAATGTAACTTTTGTGCAACTTTGCAAAAGATCGGCGTCACATCACATTACATAATTGTTGTTGCGGTCACAATAGTCTAGATCATAAACACAAACACTCATGGACCTCCGCTTGGGCCCGGGTATTGGCATGCTGTAGTTCAAATCCTTGTTGGTCGAACCATCAATAATTTCAATCGGGCTCTTTCAATGCGCGAGTATGACGGTAGGATGGTTATATTGTAATAAGAGCTAACTTTCCAAGGGTCAAATCACTGAACCAGATTCTAGTTACTGTCATGTTCGCACCTCCATTGTGACATTGCGGTGGGTCAATGCAACGGTCCTGGCACCTGTAAATCCTTGGCATTGTGATCGTTACAACTTCCCTCGAATGCCTCTTTTCGGAGCAGTAACACACCACTCTCCACGAACAAGCTAAGTCCCAGGTCTCTGTGATCCACATACCTATGATGGCTGACACCGTTTATGATCATTAGAATACTTTATTGTGTCGACGCGCTGTCTACAGCAGCTTGACCCATCCCCGTGGTGACAACAAAAAGGCAAATGCTACGCTTGAACCTTTTCGTGGACCTAGACAGGACAAAGGACACTGCAGACGCTTTGGCCATGGAGCAAGTATATATACTTCTCCTTCTGTACCCCAGAGTATCAACACCTGCTCTCCTGCCTCTTCTACTCCATTGTTGACATTTACCAGCGATCGATATGCCATCCAATGTTTTGTCTCATCTGGTAGGTGTGCATGCATCTCCTCTTCTTTTTCCCCCCTTACCTTGCCTTGTAGACTCAAGACACTAGCCTGGTAGATCATCCATCAACGACAGGCTTTGCAATGCCAAAAATTTATTGGCTGCTGAACGGGAATCAAATTAGACACGTACCCCACCCCCTTAATCTCAGTCCCCCACAGCAAGTTCCATCAATCATCTTTCGTGTCGATGGGTGGCCTGGAGTCCGGATGAGAGATATCATGAGGAGGACTGTCATTGTCGACGACTCGGCTGATGCCGTGTTCCAGCACTTTAATTGGAAAATGACTGTGATCCATCTTGAGGTGAGCTCGTCTCGTTTTCAATTCATACTTGGTCACTGATAGGGAGTTTCTGTGTTCTTCAAGTGGCCTGGGTATGCCTTCGGGTCGGGCTCCAACCCTATGAATGCGTGGATTGATGTAACTCCGGACGGGAGGCATATGTCGCGCCAAGAGTTTGCCGTGCAGATTTGTGTTCTGCTTGCCAGGTTCTGTCAGCAGGTTTCTGTGAGTACTTTCGACCATTCTCACCGGTGAATTTTTTTTCTGATTGCTGGCACGTTTTATTTGTAACAGAGATATCCTATCGTTCCTGGCTATGAACAGTGGGCTCTGACTGCCGACTCTGGTGGCATCCACGTACAAGACGTAGTTCTGCTCTCGGCTCATTATTACAGGACCTTCTGGGTGCTGGAGTTCTACGTTGTCGAATGAGGAAAGATTGCTCTTGGACAAGGTACTGTGACACCGAATTGTGTTTAACACCAAGGTTTTCCGTCATGGACCCCATACATCATCAAATCATTTCTTTAACAAGACGTTTCCCCGCTTCCACACTAATCGTTTGTATCAAACGTGTTCTTATGTGACCTCATGTGAATCTAAGTATAATAAGTATATGCATATGTGAATTTTACTGGCCATTCTAAGGGACCAAATTTGAATCCTCCAATCGGTCATCACAACTGCAAGTTCAACGAATTGAAGCCCATCATAGCAACGTTATATTATTCAACTGAATGGGTTACTCTGTTTGAGATTCTGCTGAAATGCCAGGTTCAGCAAGCCTTGTCTAATTTGGTCCAGTTACCCTTTGTGTCAGCATTGATGTGCAACACAGCACTCATGTACAGCCGGCTCACCTTGATTCCAGGTAGCACCCGCAACGCCCAAGTAAACATGCCATAGCGACGCTCACGAAACGCGTATCCGGTCCTCTGGCTCTCGTGGGCATTGGCGACCAAAGACCCGCATGGGACCGTCGGTCGAGTCTCTTAGAGGCCAAAGGTGAACGTCTTCGGAAGTGGCTGTCACGGTGTCAGCGTCTGGCGATAGGCTTCGATGACCATCCTGCAAGAGGTAGTAGATCGTTTAGTGGACGCGTATGGATGTGGGTACGAGCCAATTATGTTCCTACCGAGTCTGGGTCTTGTGAAGCATTGGTGGCATGAGGACCAAGATCAAGCATTGAGCGCGTCGGCGAAGAGACGGTCAACATTGATAGGGGGTAGTAACAGAGGCAACATCGCCGGAGCTGGGATGGGATCAAGTTGAGATATCTAGTAAAAGTCGCGTTCGGTTGATTGAATTTCAAGGATTTGTGAGAGGCTCGATTGTGGAGGTGTTTTATATACCTTCTGGAAATAGATTCGAACGGAAATGTGATGTACTTGGAGCAAAGCGTTGGATATTCGGTATGCGTCCAGTGTGGGCATTGCGTTTCCATTTGGGAAGGAACCTCATGTTGGCTCTTGTTTGGAAAGTAACAAGAAAAACCCATGCCCATCAACTAAAGCTCTGCCGGTCCCCGCGCGGCTGTTCATTGCGCCGCCTGAAAAATCTCAAGTAACCGTTAGTGGATCAGATCAGTGGCAACGACGAGGTACGGCCGACATGGAAGGTGGCCAAAAACAGAACGAGTGCCAGTGACAGCATTAATGTTTGGCTCAGTGAGCGCCACCAATCCGTATCAACATCGCGGCTGTTCCACTGCTAACATTGAACATCAACAAAGACAACGAATGGCTGGATCAAAGGGATGGATCAGAATGGAAGAGGGACACAAATGCGCTGATGTATGGTTCATGTGCACTTTTTTTGTACATCCTCTCCTGTGTCACATCCTAAACAAAGATGGATGACATTGGGATGGCAAGTGCTCGTTGTCCTTACAGCATCGCGGACCATAATTATCGCCTGTATGTCCGTTCGCGTCAAGGTTTTCCCCCAATTAGCACCAGGCGCTGGTTGCCAGAATGGTATCAAGTGTAGAGCCAGAGGCGTCCATGAGACGCCATGGTTGCACACTCAGGGTCATCCTTCACAACAAGACCATGATGCCTCAAGGCTGAGCTATGGAGGTTGATCAGTGGACGCGGACGCGTCAAAAGTAGTCCGAATAGCTCAGGTATAGAAGTTGGTCAAGAGAGCGTTGATACACGGAGGCAACGAAACATTCCGATTTAGCCTACTCCTTACTTTGTTGTCTAAACTGTTTTGCCCACTAACTTTTGGTCAGTGTTATACAGCACAAGAGTAAACCAGATGTTCGCACCAACATCGAGGGGTATTGGACGATCAGGAAGAACGTGCCGGGTCTGTCCGCATACTACCGTGAG
>JBBPTB010000913.1:0-12692 GCA_038093875.1 Boletus tylopilopsis
CCCGCCAGCTGAGACGTGGATGAGCGATGGAACAGGAAGGTGGATCCGGATGGGAACGCACAGTCGATATACAGTGAGGCCAACTGCGGTGCCGATCAGGGCAGCGCTCAGCGCCGTAGACACAATCGAACCAGCGAGGGTACGCCGTCGCTTTGCAGGGGGCATTTCTACATGAATGATAGTGAGCAGGTTGCAACCGAACAGCATGGATGAAAGAGCGACGAGAGATTCTTGAAAAAAAAAGAGATTTCTTTGTTTAAAAAACGGGCCCCAGCTTGCGGGCACGTGGGGTGTGAGATTACATACAAGGGGAATGTGACGGAGAGGAGGTGGATATGGGCGCAAAACGGAAGAAGACGCACCTGCGATCATTTCTTCGACCTCTCGTTCTGGTTCGAGTACGGGCATGTCCCTGTACTTTGCAGGTGTGTCCAGATAGCCCGTCGTGGAGGTTGCAGAGGTAGCGGCGTGGCTCGGTTCTGGCTCGGAGGGAATCCAACCTCTCTTGCGTGCGAGCGGTACGGGGGGAGAAAGCGAATTTATAGGAGGAAACTTCGACGGGGAGAGAGAAGCACTAGTAATCTTTGTACCGCCATCGAACCGGGAGTGCGTTGGAGTCGGACCGGGTCTGGCCAAAAAAGGGTTGTGTAAACCTGGAATATTGAGGGTGAATGTGAACGGAAACTGCATCACTTTCGTAGCTTGTTCGTGAAAGAAAAAGAAATAAGAAAATAAGAAAAAAGTAGACGAGCGAGTGTAAGTAAAACGGTAGTAGATCAACTTCGATGACCATCATCCACAGCCAACTCAACACACCACTCATGCGAAAACATTTCCCTTTTCATATAACCTCCTTCACCGGCCACTCAAAAGACCGGACGAGTAGGACATTTAGCTCACGTCTGGGCTGTGTACACCGCACATAAGTACTTTCAATCGAAGCAGTCTTGTATTTCCACGACAACAAACAGTCCCCGTCTACATGTGTTCATTGTCCTGTATAGACTCCGGGTCCATCTGAAACAACCCCTCGTGACCGCTACCAAGCAGCCAGTTCCCCGATGAACGGGCACCGACGTGCCTGTTCATCGAATCTCGAATCTCCGCCTTAATGACGCAATCCGAACATCGTCATCGACGGAGGCGCAATCGAAACGCATTCTTGGACACCCTCGAGTGCGAATCAAGATAAGCATCATAGAACCCTGCGATGAATTCTTCTGCTTTGAATCCGAATCGGTTGTACAATAGCTACAGGTCCAAACATGCAACCACCACATAAACAGTTCGCAAGAATGACACGCACCATCGCAGGGCTGTTCGCAGACACGTGGAGAGTAATGTCCCGATGGGGATGGAGCGCGATGAGATGGTACAGCATCGTCCTGAAAAGATCGCCGTCAGCCAAATTACAGGAAAATGAAGCAACATACGTCGCTATTTGTGCGTTCTCCCATCCTGCTCTGACAACCAAGTATGTGATGTAGGTTTCCTGTGGTGAACTCAAGAACGCAGCACCAACGACAAGGTAACCGTACATGGCGATCACCGTGCACCGTTCTGGGGAATAGTTCAAGGCGTCGCTAACTGTCCAAGTCCGATCAGCGACGCAATAACTATTAACAATGCATTTTCACCATCGATGCCCTCCCAAAAGACCCGTGCCAACAAGTCATGTACCTGACGTAGATGTGATGGCTGGAGCGAGACATAGCTAATGGGTACACGGGCTCTTTTCGGTTCTTCTCCCTCTAGACTGCAAGACGACCAACGTCAGCATGACACGCATGTATCAACAACGTCGACTGACTGTGCGAACCCATAGTGAGCGTGAATGTCATCCATGAGCAATGTCCATGGTGGACGCGATTCCCAGTCCACCGCAATCAATCCGGGTGTCCTCTGTGGCATGTGCCCATAAACGCGTGCCGCAAACGAATGTTCGTACCGAGTCGTCCGAATCGCTTGAAGGCCCTCAAGCACCGCGTGTGGCATAGGCACGGAGGGTGGCACGTCAAGCAAAGTCAACGTCGTGGGCGGATTGACATCGGAAAAAGATGGTTCTCGTACACCCGCTCTCCGTCTCTCCTGTGAAATGGTCATGGATAGACGTATTTCACGAAAACGAAATGACCCTGACCTGCTGCGACTGCAGCTTGCGCAACGCGATCCATTCATAAGGAGTCACCACCCGCCCCACCTTGCGCTCTTTCAAAAACGCCAAGATCCTCGAGAGCTCGAAACGAGAGAGCGGACGGACGAGTTCGCGCTCGCCTTCTCCACCGCCTGGGCCTTTATTGTCCTCCTGATAAACGCATCGCAACGTTGAACCCGAGCCACAGACAAGAGAAACGTACCGGCAGCGCAACACCAGAGTTCTGGGCCCAGAGAACCTGTCGCGCCTCGAGGTACTCTGGAAGTAACCCCTCCATCGTCGACTCAAACCCATCCTTCAACGTGTGGCTCTCATTCTCAACCTGATCCACTTTCAGTGGCACGTTCTCGCTCCTACTACCCCCGATCGCGTCGTCATCGCCGGTCTCCCGAACAGCCAGGCCACGGTGAAAGAGGTCGAAGAGTGCAGAGAGAGATGTAGAAGTTCGAGTGACGCGGCTCTTGGCCGCTGCTTTGCCTGTATTGGTCTTGCGGCGTTTAACATGGCGCTGTTTTACCTCGGTGTAGGTGTCGTCGTCGTCGGACGCAATGTTCTTCATGGATGAAAGTGCAGACGAATACTTGCTTGCCTATTTGGGCCACTATAACCCCTGAGTAAATTGGAAAGTTATTGGTGGTGACACGAACGCCCAAATCCCGGGACATTTGTCTGAAATAGGCGCAGACAAGTGTCCAGGCATTTACACCGTCGAGTCGGTTGCACGTCTGATGAATGGAGAACGTGCCACCGAGGCTCGAGTCTCCGCCTTTATGTACCTCCTACTGTATTGACAACTATTTGGGGGCAGAGGGAACGGCGATCTCGATATTAGGAACAGAATCGTTCCTTTGATACACGTATAGAAAACAGACCAGTAGGATGGTAGACATGAAACGAGTCCGTCTAAATAGTAAAGTATGAAAGCGAAAGGAGCGCACAAAGGAATACTATATAATGCAAACAAGGAAACCAACGATGAAAAATAAAAGTCCATGTCAGAGAAAAGTGCATTATTTCATAGCCGCGTCACAGCCTTGGAATCCAATGGCATCCCTTTGAACAAACCTCAGCCAATGTTGCTACGCGCGACCATGAACACGAGGACATACCAGAAGGATCGATGCCATTGCGTGCGAGAATCTGATTGTGACGGATCAGCCTTGCCTGGTCAAAGCTAATGGCTACTTGTCAGTAGCGTTCATATCAGCCACGAGCCACGTACCTGACGTGTTCTCGCCGCATGATCTCCAGCACCTCCTGGGTACCCCGCTCGTCGAGACCAGCTCGCGAGTCGCCGTCGTTGATGTTGGACTCGATGTCGAACATGACCGATGTCAATCCTGCTTCGGCTTGACTGGAGAATGTCGACAGAGGGATGTACTGGGTGAGACCAAACAACGACCTGACTCTCATCGGCACATGGGGGAGGACGGCATCGCGATAGCGGTAACCCACTGGCCATGGGAATAGGAGGGGCTGTGAGCAAACGTGTGCTGCGGAATTCGGGCGAGGGTGTTACTCACGCATTACCAGTAACGCAAAGGCGGCGAGGAGGGAGATGTAGAAGAACATGGTACGAGTGCGGACGAGTATTTGAGGGTCGAACTAACGACACAATTGTGTAACAGCGAGACAACAAAAAGGATACAAGCGAAGGGTAATATGGATCACGTGATTCATCGATCGAGGAGGATACTTTGTGCGAAGAGGCGAATATTATAGCAAAGCCTTAGCTCATACCTCCCTCTGGCCATTAGATCATGGAACTCGAAATCGCAGCAGGACACTTGACTTCTGGCACGATCAAAGTCGATCACGTTGGACGGTCAAAGGCTCTCAAACCCTGCCTGAAAAGAAGAGTTGAAATGAAAACGACGATCCTCGTTAGTAATTAGTGTACTAAAGCGAACTGAGCCCATCTGGATGGATATAAGACTCCGGACATCGCGGACGACAGGAAAATTCTTTGTGGTATGGTAGAAGGCCAATATCATCACGTGATGACTAGCTACATAGCCAATCCCACAACAGACGATCGAGCGTACGATGAACAGCATGCAATCCTTGTACGACTCGTTGCAGGTAATAGACCTCGAAACTACGCGGATTAGCTTGCTCATCGTATTTTCAGGCAGAATTCTGTCCACCGCTGGACACTTCGCTTCTTGCTGCTCTTATCGCAGACCTGAGCCCCTCCGAGTCCTCACCGCCCCCAGACCAAGTCGAGGCACTTCGCACCACCCTAAAGGAGCTCGCAACCCAGGCCACAGCACAGTACGAACATGAACTCGCAGACGAACTCGATTCCGCCCACCTCGCCTCCATAACCACAGACGAATCCAACAGCTGTCCTGATTTTTGTGCCGAAACCACTGGAAGCTCGACTGCCTCCGACTCCTCTGCCGTTTCGCAAAAGTCGTTTAGCTCACCCCTCGGGTTCTTGCAGGCTGCTTTGCCACACATACCACCATCGCAACTCAAACGCGCTCTTAGCCGAGTACCCTCCGTTGACGACGGTAATGTCGACATGGAAGCCGTCGTAGAGACGCTGCTAACAAACGAATACATCCGTGAACTCGAAGAACGAGGCTTGGATGGCCTCGAGGACGACCCACTGCGGTCCCCATATACGTCCGACGACAACCTCTGGAAACGCGTCGAAACAAAGAAGAAACACACCTCGACGAATGGTAAGAAGAAAAACCATAAAGGAAAGACCATCACCATCGTCGATATTCGCCAAAGGCAACATTTACCACCCCCTTTACCCGCCACTCCACCGGCGCCAGACCCATGGACACAGCTCTCCTCCCTTTCGGAACACCTCACGACACTTCTCCCATCACATCCTGCTTCTTTCTTCCAATCCCATTTCCACTCGCCAAATTACGCATCGCCTGCGACTGCGCTCCGCGCCGCCCTCTCCTCCATTGTGGGCACTCGAATCAAATCGCCCACCAATACCACCACTCTCTTCAACATGCTCGATATCCTCCGCGATTCCTCCACATACCCTTCCCTTGACGCCGAACAACGTTCCAATCTTTATGCCGACACCCAGCTCTCCCTACGTGCCACAGATGGACGCGGAGACGACGCAATCGACATCGTGTGGCTTCTGCTCGAGCTTGATCTCGATCTTGAATCCGGAACGCTCGCCATGGGGGTATACCATGTCCAATCCCCTCTTTCACCCAGCCATTCCCCCATCTGGACCTCCCCATCTTCCGCACATCCCGCGAGTCGCAATCGAAGTGGGAGCACCAGCGCAACACGTCAACTCCCGAGCGGTCCACCACCCGTCCAGCCCCCACCGACCTCAAAGCGGAAAAGCATCTCCGCTCTCCCATCGACCTCTCCGACCACGGACGCATCGCGTCCATTCGAGTGGCAAACAGTGCCACAAAAACCCCTCAAAGGCCCACACCCGCTGGCGCTCCACATTCCCGCGTACGACGCCACCAACCAGAGCCGACGTTCAGCAGGTGCAGGCAAGGTCCGCGGGACGGGCAACGGGCTGGGCAAGGGCGGCAAAGGCGACGTCGGCGAACTCGTCCGGCCTGATTTAAAGCAGCGCATGTCTGCGAGCCTTCGGAAGCGGGACGAACTGCTTCGAGAGGCGTCCAAGGCGTGGACTCAGGGAAATGCGAAAACGCGCGGCGGCGAAGTCGCATTGTATTTCGCAGAACGGGTATGTGTTGGATTCCCCACCACACCCGTTTTTGGTGATGTTGCTGACCAACGTCCTTGTCTTTTTTTTTTGTCCCTCGTGTGACTCGAACACAGGCACGCCAGTTTCAAGAGCTGGCACGACGCGAGGCGCTCGAAGAAGCGCGCATCATGGTCGAATCGAAACGGTACGTACAGGTCTTTGGTTTGCTCTGCATCCCACGCTCCTTTTAGTCTAACACTCTGATCTGCACACAGCGCCGCCGCCGCGGACCGCCACACGATCGATCTGCACGGCACCTCCATCTCGGAAGCAGTCGCCATCGTCAAAGAGATTCTCCAACGCGAGGGTTGTTCGCCTGGTACGTCCTCTTCCCTTTTCGTGCTCGTCTGGGGTGTCCGTCGTTTACGCTGGTCTATGATTTCTCCTCTCTCTCTCTCGTCTCTTTCTCACTCTCTCACACATGCACGCTCTTGCTGTGGGATGTCGGATGGTGCATGCCAGCGAGCCCGCTGCGTGTCATCACCGGTCGCGGGACACACTCCGCCAACGGCGTCGGCGTGCTCAAACCTGCCGTTCGCAACGCGCTCGTTCGGGACGGATGGAACGTTGGCGTTTGGGACGGCGGACTCGTCGTACGCGGACGCACGCCCGCCGCGTCGTGAGCGCCTTGATCCACACCAGCACCCTCTTGAAAATGTATGTCGGTTTTCCTTGCTCTTTCAGAGCATCTGCATCTGCATCATCTCTATGGTCTATTTCGGAAACGTGTGTTTGGTATTTGTATGCGTTGCTTTCTTGATTTTTTTTTCTTTCTCTGTGCTAGTCTCCCATTTCTATTATCCATTTTGGTTGTGCGCGTGGTTTCGTTCTAGTGTATGTTGTACAGGCTATCCGCGTTTTAGTGTATGTATGCATTACTGACAGCAACGTTGACGAATTCGAAATTCAATGCAAGTGTCCTGAAGGCGAAGGAAAAGGGTATTGTTACAGTGCAAACGAGAGCGCGATTGGTCCTTTCCGAGAGCTTGCAAAGAGCGAGACAAGACAGCAAGAAAAACAAACGTGAATGCAACGACCATGGTCCATGCCCAAGGGGAAAAAAATGATAGCAAAAAGTCAGTCCGTCCAGACAAGAAAAATGTCATAAAAGGGAAGCAACCAGAAACGACTGTGGTCCCCACTTTACCGTCTCCTCAACCTCAACCCCGGTCGACGGGGAGGTTCAGGTTCCAAATCATGCAACGGGCCACCCAGATTCAACTCGTCCGCTTCGGCGTCTTTCCACCCCGGAGGAGCCGGACGACCGAGGTATTCCACGTCCGCGGTCCAGCAACTCTTCAGCAGTAGCTCGTCGTCAGAGTCGGAATCAGATCTGGAGTGGACAGCCGTGATCCTGGTGACGGTCGCACCCTTGGCCTTGCCCGTCTTGTTTGGTAGCGTTGTGCCTTTCGCTGCAAGTTTTGACTCCGGGCCAACCACGGTGCCAGAGCGGGTGCGTCGTACACTGGATGGCGGAGCAGCGCCAACGGCGCCAGGTTTGGAAAGATCGGATGCACGAATAGTGCCAGCACGATTTCGAGCAGGTCGACGTTTGACAGACTTCTTTGTGCTGGGCGCGACAAGAGTGTCTTGCAGAGAATGAGCGCGCGTTTGAAGAGGGATAGAGCCCGACGGACGACGTGTTTCTCCATCCGAGTATGTATCCGCATTACCTGCTCCGACAAAGTTAATAACGGACAAGCTACCTGAATGGCGTGGCAAGCAGCGAAAGACGTCTGTTTGGCGACGTGGGACCAAAAGACAAATACAAAGCAGCCTGGTAGGATCAAATAGACACGGCGTATAGGAGACGTACCCTGGATGTCCATTGACTGGAGCTCCAGCGCCAAGTCCGATGCAGGGCTCGAAGGCGGACAAGGAACATCCGTCTTCTGCGGGGAGGCTGGTGGAGTTAGAGGCCGCCTAGACGCACGAATAATGAGGTTTTCGCCGCGTGCAGGACTGGTACCGGGTAAGCCGAATGGTTTGTTCGCGATCGACAACCTAGATATGCCAGAATTCCTAGACGGGCCAACGAAGAGGTTGTCGCCACGCGCAGGACTGGTGCCAGGCAAACCAAATGGTTGCACGCCGACAGATAACTTGGGTATGCCTTCCGGATCAAGCACTTGCGCAGGAGAGTCGGAGAGGGGAACGTCATACTCCGCGATAAATGATCCGGCCAGGGACTGACCCGGTTGCGACCCGTCAATCGCTACACGATGAGCAGGAATTTGACGGGATTTACGAAGGGGTGCTTCGTCGCGGCTGTTGAGGTTGTTCCTCTCGACAATCATTCCATCGTTATGCGTAGAGGCAAGAGATCGAAGTGTGAACTCGTCTGAGGATGAAAAGATGCTGTTCCCGGACAAATGAATGATCTGGCGACGGGGGGATACGGTATTGTCCAACATTTCGACATCAGGGTCGTCGCCACCATCCTCACGCGGAGAGAAAGAGGAAACGAAATTGTCGTTTCTGACCTTGCGCCGATACAGGTCAAACCCGTCTCGCAATCTGGATGTGGCCGGAGTCGAACAAAATTGAGGTTGATCGATGTAAAATGACCCAGTGCTATGAACGGACCCGATCGGCGACGGAATTTCATCATAATCGTCGCCAGCGCGGGAGAGTGCCTTGGGAGGAGGAATCCAGGCTTCCTGTGCAAACTGGGAGCGCATATACGAGGCAGAAGGGCTCGAGGGGTAACGCTGGTGTTTGATAGGCCTGGAAGAAGACCCTGCATCCATATTTTTGAGAGACGTGGTAGAATCTTTGCGCGAAACCTGTCGAGAATTCTCTTTGAAGACGCTCGAAAGAGTGCGAGACTTTCCATGGGTAAAGATGCGACGAGAAGATCGACCTCTGCCATTACGCTTGGGGGAGGCAGCAGCAGAACCCGGACGGCTTCTAAACGGCGACGCCAAGACTTGAGGATGCGTGGTGTTTTCCTTGAGGGTTTTGGAGCTTGTACGAGAGAGGACACGCTTGGAAGCAGGGACCGGCGATAATTGTTCTGGTGCTGGTGATTTATCGACGGTCGATTCGCGAACCGATTTCGACGTATATGGTGTTTGGAAGGAAATATCGCCGCTCGGGGCGACATCGAAGTGTTCCCCGGCGGGCTCGAGATCGGAAACGCGCTTTATCCTCTTGGAAAGGTGTTCTCTGATATGCTCGACGTTCTTGTCTTCCAGCTGCTCTGAGAGGGCCGCACGGCGGGATCGTTTGAGCATGCGACGGGCCATCTGGGTGCGTGTAAGATCGTCTACGTCCGGGGGCAGGATCTCCAATGGGGACGACGTCAGCCTCTTGTTCGTATTCTGGAGGCGTCTCCTTTTGTGAGCATAAGTCACCCTGACCGACTGTCGACCGAACATGATCGACGTATGGAAAGAAGATTCAAAAATTTGAAAAATATATATATATTTAAGTGAATTATTACGTAACAACGAATATCCTTTTTGTGGCTGTGCTGCCAAGCGACAAAGAGAACATCAACAACAAAATTAAAACGACATTTGACTTGCGACGCTCGTCGGTCTTGATGTCCTCCTCCATCTGACCATCTACTCAAATATCTCTTGTTTCCTGATACAACATTGCTATAACCACCCTGTAAACGTCCACAACGACGACAATGGTGGTCATTCGCAGAACACCTGTCTTGTCTCAACCACCACCTGCGCGCAATCAAGCAGCACAGCGTCCCCCGCGAGCCTCACATCCACAAGACGCTGCCGGTGCTTCAAGGGATCCTTCCGGCGTAGCTGCAGCCTCTTCTGCTGGCCCTTCGAATGGCAACAACAATCATCACAACGGTCTTGTGAGTATACCCAAACAGAGTGCTTTCCATCGCTGTCGTCGGGAATCGACACTGTTCGGCCCTATATTTGGCCCGGATGGTACCCTTCTGGCGGTTCGGGTTGCATATTCTCCGTTTCACGGATCAAGGTCAGGGGGCTCACCAACCTTGTTTTCAGGACAATACCCCGGAAAGGAGGTCAAGGAGGTCCAAGAGAGCCAAGGCAAGCATTCTTCTCGTTTCATCGTATCACGCTATCACGTTGACCGCTTTTAGCACAAGCACCGAAAATCCAATCTCCAAGCCTTCCTCGACTTTCTTACCAAACTACTTCTCATCGCATTCACCATCTACACATTCTCCGTGTGTCCACAGGACACCCACCTTCAATCCCCATTATGCCGCGGCTTGGCAGAATACAAGCGCCTCGTACTTGATCCATACATCATCCCCCCGATACAAGCTGCATTCACCCATCCCTCCGTTGCCCCATACATCGAACGTACGAAACCCTACGTCCACCGCGCCGTCGAATTAACTGCCCCGATCCTCCTTCGTACTCAACAAGAGTGGGCCCTTCATGTCGTCCCTCAATGGGAAAATCGGATCGTGCCGCAATGGAACAAGCGCGTCATTCCTCAGTGGAACAAGTATGTTGTTCCCTATTGGGATAAGCATGTCACACCTCGCATTCAACGTGTCCAATCTACATTGGAACCCTATCGCCTACGTGCTGTCCAACGCTACGAACAACGTATATTGCCACGCGCTCAAGTGGCGTACTACAATCTTCAGCGATGGCAACGTCAAGTGGAGCCATATGTCATTCTAGCCATGTCGAAGACAAAAGACGGGTATTACGCGGCTAAACCTTATGCTGTTCCTATAGTCAAGAAATCCACTCACTTACCCCAGCGCTTTGCGCTATTCCTCCGAGAGCAACGCCAAAAGTTTGTTGATCCCCATGTCGCCAAAATTTGGGAGAAAGTCAAGGAACTCAGCAGGGGAAAGCAGACCACTTCGCCCGAACCCGAGTCGCCGACATCGACACCCGACACCTTATTCACGATCCTGGAGACGGTGGGACACGAGGCAACTGCCTCAACTGCCCGTCTTTCTGCTTCCGTCTACGATACCGTTCTCACAACTCAAGAGGCCGCTGTCTCGCAGCCAACACCATCGCTTAGCATCAGTGAAACAACTGAGGTAGCTCCGTTGGTGGATCATGCCCTCACATCAGTGGCAGAGCCAACGAAACCCACGCAACTTGCAGGCACGCCCACGGGGTCTGACTCGTTCCTGAACGCCGAGCCCGTGTTGACAGAGTCTCTGAACGAATCAGAGCCCCCCACGTCCGGAGAATCTGACTCTGTAATGGAACCAGACACTACGTCGCCCCCGGTCTTTGTTGTAGACACCGCTACGTCATCGTCGAGTTCCTCTCCCGCTGATGAGCCCACGAGTTCCCCGGCGTCAGTGACACCGCCCAAAATTACGATGGCAGCTGCAAAGGCGACAGTGCCTTCGGCAAACTCGCGCGCGGACGACGAAATCGATTTTGATGCTTTCTATGCTGAACTCGGACTCGACGAACCGCTTGGTAGCTCTTCCGAAGACTCCAATGCCGGTCTTTCTAGCCCGCCCGCAGAGACCGAGGAAGAGAGAGCGGAGCGTCATCGCCTCTTGGCCGAGGAGACGGCCCGCAAGCGCGCGGATATTGAGGCTCGGCAAATCAAATGGGAGGAGGAGCTTGGAGCGCAGATGGAGCGCAGTACGTCCCAGCTTCAAATCCAGCTGGCTAATCTCCGCATATCAGCGGCTGCTGAGCTGGCGGTGTCGGTCGAGGTCCGCAGTGCAATCGAGGAACTCGTCAGTGAAGCGGAAAAGTACATTAAAGGTGCAGAAATCTATCTCAAGAATCTCAAAGGCGAAAGTCGTAGATCCGACGAGAAACTGGCGCTCTGGGATCGCGTCGCCGATCGAGTGAGCGACAAGTTCAACGAACGTTTGTCGACGACCGAAGGGGTCATCCATGCGTGGTATAAAATCATACTCGACAAGGAACTGCAAGAGGTTCGTCGAATGAATAATTTAGAAATTCCGAATATTTTATCTTATTGTTGGCGGACGTCCGCCGAAACCCCACAGGTTGCTACAGTCGCTGCCGAAGTGCGTGAGGTCGCAGAGAAAGGCCAGTTAGATCTGGTTCTCGATTATGCATGGCTGGAAGATGTGACGTACGACGATTGGCAGCGATACCACGCCTTGATTGGAAGTCAGTATCATTCCCAAACTATGTAATGGAAGCTGATGGTGCCTTGATAGCTAGCGAGCGGTATGCTCAGGAGGCCGGATCAATTCAAAATGGAACGCATCCCACAGTGGTGGTAACCAATCCGCTGAGTCCGATCTTTCAGGACCTCGAGTCTGAAGTGCAGGATGTGGTGATTGGATTTGAAACGCGATTGCGCCGGATAAAGCGCGAGGGTGAACGTGCATTCAATAATCATAGCAATGGCGTTGCGCAAAAGGAGGAAGATAAAGGCATTGAACCTGAAGCAGGGACTGAGCCGGAGGCTTCCATTCAACCTGTGCCAAGCGAAGACGCCCAAGAGGATGCGGGGTTTATCCCCCCTATCGTGATTGGGCGGAGCAAAGAAGAAGTGTTGGAAGCGCTGGGTAGAGTTGAGCCAGTTACTGAAGCCCAAACTCCCGGGTCGCTTGTAGATCCGGAGGAGGCAGTATCACGCCTCGCGCGGGAAGTGCACACGGAGCTGTAAAATGGCGATTTGTGTTTGCTAATGCTGTTAGATTTTTCTTCTTTTTATTTTGTTTTTTTGCATTCGGATATGGTTTATGCATCTACATAGTACGAATATGTCTATTCTTCTGACATGTGAAGGCGGTGAACCGGCTAGTACAGAGGCCTTCAGGGTGAGTTGCCATGCGATGTCTCGGTGAGCCTCATCTCGTGGCTTCGGCGTGGTTTCCACGCTACCGACGTAGGGCCGTTACGGGAC
>JBBPTB010000914.1:0-12687 GCA_038093875.1 Boletus tylopilopsis
ATCATCATCATCATCGCCGTCGTCGTCGTCACGCGCCGACGCCCTGATGTCTCGGACCGGTTGCGGTTCTCGAGCAACGACTGGGCGGTGTACAAGAAAGAGGTGTACCTGACCCGGTCGGAGTGTATTCCTATGCGTGGTTATACCTGATGCATGAGCTGGGGTTGTTCATTTATAAATACATGGGGGTTTCTCGTGAGGAGGTTTGTATGCCAGATATATATGAGTAACTGTAGATACTGAAAGAGCAAAAGCAAAAAAAGCAAAGATACCATTTATGATCTCTCTCTCTCTATAGATGCCATGCAAAGGAGGGGGGGGTCTAGATGCGCGCATCACGATCGTATCGACAACGTGTCCTTCCACCGCGCCGCGACAGCCTCGCCCTTGAACACCTCGTACAACACCTCCCGGACGTCCTCCACGTACACGAACCGGATCCCCGTCTTGACGCTCTCCGGCACGTTCTCCTCGATATCCGCTCTGTTCGCCGCCGGCGCGAGAATCGTCTTGATCCCCGCCCGGTGCGCCGCGAGGATTTTCTCTTTGAGACCGCCTACGGGGAGAACCTGACCCACCAGCGAGATCTCACCCGTCATCGCTACAGAGCGCAAGTCAGCAGAGTCCTCCCGCACGAGAAACGACGCCAAGCGCACCAATGTCCGGATTCACCCGCGTCCCCGTAAACAACGACACGAGCGCCGACAAAATCGCCGTCCCCGCGCTCGGCCCCTCCTTGCCAATACTCCCCTCGGGCATATGCACATGGATATCCCGGTCCGTCAAGAACGCCGCATCCGACGACGCCGTGATCCCGAGCTCGCACGCGTGCGCCTTGACCCAGCTCAGACCGATCTGAGCGCTTTCCCGGATGACTTCGCCGAGCTTGCCAGTGAGCTGTAGACCGCCTTTGCCGGGCATGCTCTGGCGCGTCGTGTGCGTCAGTGCCGTGGTTTTATCAGGAGCATATAGAGGGCTTACCGTGGCTTCGACGGGCATGACAGCCCCGGATCCGTTACCCAAGTACCCCAAACCCGTGCTCACCCCAGGCGGCGGCGGCACGACATACATCCTATCTTTATGATACACCGGCGGACCGACATATTCCTTGAGATTGTCCGGCGTGATTCGGACATGGATGTGTTCGGGGACCTCGAGCGGTCGACGCGCTTGTGTCGTCACCGTTTTGCGCTCGGACGCTGTGTCGGGGGTCGCGGTGTCGACAGATGCAGATGCAGACGCAGATGCATCGCTCGGCTCGTTGGACAGCGGCTCTTGTGATTCGACGGTGTGTGATTCGACGCTCGACGCGTCCACATTCGGCGTCGGTTCAGGGAACACCTCCTCGCCCAGATCCAAGACAAGCTTGAGCGCCGCTTTTCGATATATCTACCAACGATGTTCAGAGGGGGCGAATCAGAAAGAGAGATTAGAGGAAGCGCACCTTGTCAATGTGCTTCTTCAAATTTCGCACGCCGCTCTCGCGGCAGTAATACTTGATGAGTACGTCGACCGTGGCCGGGTCGATAAGCACGTCTGCGTTCTTGAGTCCGGACGCTTCCCTTGCTTGAGGACCGAGATATTTCTCTGCAATGACACACTTTTCCTCCGAGACGTAACCACTAACTTCGAGCACCTCCATTCGATCGAGCAAGGGGGCAGGTATCGTATCAAGCGTATTCGCTGGCATCGAATTCGTGACTAGAATTCCCTTGGAACGAGGATCTGGGCTACGCACCGGTGCAAACAAAGAGAACGCGGGACAGATCGACGGGGACGTCCATACTGGATATACGTGCCGGGTCAATACACACGATCACAGAAAACAGGAATCCAACACGCACTAATGGTCTAGGAACCCATTGTTCTGCTCTGGATCCAACATCTCGAGCAACGCGCTCGCTGGATCTCCATTGATCCCCCTTCCAATCTTGTCCACTTCGTCGATCAGCACCAAGGGATTCTCCGTGCCGACCCGCTTCAAGGCTTGGATGATCTTTCCAGGGAGCGCCCCAACGTACGTCCTTCGGTGCCCTTTGATCTCAGCAACGTCCGTTAAGCCGCCGACCGAGAACCGGAAGAATTGTCTGTTCAGCGCACGCGCAATGGATTTGCCGATGGAGGTCTTCCCGACGCCAGGAGGACCAACGAGACAGATGATCTTGCCTTCGACCGTCCCACGGAGCTTTCCAACAGCGAGAAATTCGAGGATACGATCCTTTACATCCTTGAGGCCGTAATGATCTTCGTCGAGGACCTTTTGGGCGTGTGTAATGGAATAGTTTTCTCGAGAATGTTGACCCCAAGGGATCTAGAGAGAGAAATGAGCATATAAATAAACGAAAGAAAAGGAAACCGACCTGGGTAAGCCACTCGAGGTAGTTGCGCGTCACGTTTGCCTCCGAAGCCGCAGGTTCCAAGCCCATCAGTTTGTTCAACTCTTCATCAAAGACCTTCCGGACACCCTCGGGCATGTTCAACGCGGCAGCGCGCTGCTTGAACTTTTCGATGAGCTTGTCCTTGCCGTCCGATTCCATGCCGAGTTCCTTCTTGATGCCTTTGAGCTGTTCCATCAAGTAGTACTCGCGCTGTCTCTTGGCAATCTTGCTGTCGACGTCGCGCGAGAGCTTGCTCTGCAACTGAGCGTTGATGAGCTCTTTCTTGAGCACCAACAGCGCTTTGCGCAAACGGTCTTCCACACCAAGACTCTCCAAGACGTCCTGAAGCTCGCCGACTTCGCCGCTCGACACGGCCGCTGCAAAGTCTGCAAGCTTGTCGGGCTCGTCAAAGACGTTCGAAGCGACTTGGTTGATGGAAAAATTTGTGATCTGGTCGCGGAAGAGTGGGTTCAGTTGAGCAATGTCCTTGAACACGGATACAATTTCTGACATGAAGGCGCGGATGTATTGGTCGTCCTTGTTGTAGGGCTGGGTGGCAAGGTTCTCGACTTGGACAATCGAGATGGCGTGGTTATGCAAGAAGGACGTTTGCACGGGACCTACGAAAAGTCAGGACACGAACCACAAAGGCTATTATCAATGGCTTACCCTGAGGAATCTTGGAGACCTCTCCTTTGGCGGACTCGGGAGACGGGGATGGGGGCGGCGACTCTGGTGGTGTGACGGTTTGGACATCTTCCGGGGCAACGTTGGCAAGCGAAGGCTGCTCTCCAGCCTTGAGTAAATCCGTTATTCTTATCCGCCTATGGGGATACAAAACAGCCGTAAGACCTTCTTCTTTTTCCTCTCCTGCGCCAGTGGTCGCGGAAAACACGCTCGTGATCTGAGCGAAAACGCCGACCGGGTGCACCGAGTTGATGTCCGTAATGACGTCGCTGTCCGTATCTTCGTCCTTGAGAAGAAAAGCGCCGAGGTAAGGTTGACCACGTTTCATCATCTCCTTGATGGCAACGACGACCGCGGGATTGCGAACGACCACGGCCTTGTAAAAACCAGGAAAGAGAGGGCGTCGAGCGATGGGGAGGGCGAGCACCTGGGGATATATTTCCGGGACAGACTGTTTAGCGATGGAACTTGGTGTGGGTGTCCGTGGGGGTGGGGGTGGATGCGACTCGACGGGGTCACTGTCGTCCCCACTCGAGGACGAGGGGGGTGAACTGGCGGAGGAGCCAGCCGGGCTCTCGTCTTCCGAACCTTCCATGCTTACTTGGTTTCCGCTCTTCTTGTCCTCTGACTCGGCTGCTTCGGACTCGTCCGGCTCGGCGATGTCAGCGGGGTCGTCCGACTTGTTGTTCGACCATCGTGGGTAGTACAAAAGCGGTGAATATCGTGCAGAAGAAACTCTTGAGGATGTAATGGGCCTCTGGTTGGCAAGTTGGTTGGCAACTGGAGAAGCTAGTAAGACTGGGGGTCGTAATGGGGTCGTGTACAACGGTGCTGGCTGCCTAGAAGCCAATTGACGCGCACGGGACGCGGTGCTGGCACGAAAACGACGCGCAAAAGCCATCAATGGAACGAGGACGACGACTTGCACACCCACCACTGGAATGATACGAAAAGACCTCCAAAAACGAAAGTACAGACTTGGCTGACTCAGCAATAATTTCCCAGCTTACCTCATGACACAGCATGGATTGATCTGCTGGACACGAGTCAGACTAGCGATACGCCTTGTTGATCCCAATCATGAACACGCTCATCAAGGACTCTGACATTGTCGTCCCTCTCCATGGTGAGCGCCAGTTGGTTGACGGACGTGATTGTGAACCTCAGGCTCACCACGACAGACCATAACCTCGGTCTCATCTCGTCTGTAAACCGAACGTGGAGTCAATGACACCAGAGGCTTAGCTAACTACCTAGACAACTCGAGTGGACGCCAACATCGTCGCTCGTCGCTTATTCCTTGTCCACACTCTCGACCGACCTTGGCTCCACCACCCAAGTCGATTTCATATCCAGATGTGCTCAAACGGACACCATGCCGCATAGGTACAGCGTGATCCACGCGAACATGACCTATCTTTCTTTTTCTTGTTCCCGCAGTCTGGTCATCACGTTCATGACGACGATCCTATCTTCTCCACGGCGTACGCCGCGGGCCTACTCGGGACGTCGTGCGTGCCAGGTCACATATAGCGACCGTCCAGCAAATATTCGTGTTCTTCCTGGAGCGTTCGGTCAAGGCGGTTGAGGTAGATGCGCTACACATTTTTCGGGAACGATGGGGACTAGTCTCGCCAACCGGGTGCGCAACGAGTTGATGTCCGTAAGTGCCGACTCATTGATGACCAAGAGGTTATGCTTGCGCACGTAGCACGTGTAACCGTCAGGATTAGTGCGATCATACCCGTCTCGCGCGTGGATACTTGCGCCTTCTTACAAGCACACTCTTCTTAGGAACAGACCTAGGTTGGTGTGAGGAACCGCGTCTGATGCATCACATTCTTCCAAAGACCGAGAGCCCGAAGACGAGTCAAAGCCACACATAACGTCAGGTTCCTATCACAAGACGAGAGCGAAAAGCAAGGGCTGAGCGCATCGAATAGTTTCAAGGCCAGTGTCGCATTCTCCATGGCTCATCACGGTCACGCCGGCTTGGAGACAGTTGTCGAAACATACGTGTAATCACGCAACCTTGAATAAATGCCCATCGTCATCAGACTCTGGTTATCTGTCCGAACGCACTCAAGATACAATTTTATCATACCATCCAACAATGATTCAGAACTCCCCGGCGACAATGTCTACCCCTCTGGGTGCTAAAGTCCGACTTCCAAGCTTGTCCTACTCCTATAGACAGATCTGTGACGTCGCTCAGTGCTTCGTGGCAAATTTCCTTCGTGAAGGTGACTTACGTAGTTACCGGGGCACTGGACTTCCGGGCCGTTGGATTCGGAAATGTCCCCGGAAGGGACATCATTCGGAGCCGGCAAAGCGTGGACGACTACCAACGCAGCCAGGACAGCAAAGAGCCTGAGAGAAATGCATGGTGAATGGAATCGAGAGGGTGTTAAATATATCGGAAGACTAAAGGTGTGCTCGAGTGCCTGGGGAGCAAGATGCTGCTGACAAGACTCCTCTTTTATACTTTTTTTGCAGTGCGGCAGCCCACGATGCCATCAGAGAGAAGACATGTGATCTGGGAATCAAGGTATTCAGAGCTATTTTGGGATCTTGTGATGAACTCAGTGATTCCGCTCCAGGTCTTGCAGGGGGCAAACCTCCGTCCGATGCTGGGTCATCTGTTGTGGTGATGCCACGACCAAAAATGGTTTTCAAATTAACGATGGAACACTCAAACATCGGTGAGAATGCATCGTTGTCTTGCCCACATACAGTCCCAGTCTGAACGCACGCCATCAGCTTCCAAGCCTTTCAAGTTCCTACATCCCATCAAAGATAACTTATGATGTGGATGAGTAATTTTCAACAATGCCTATTGTCAAACAAAGTCGCTATCTAGTCACTTCACGATGTGATTCGGCAATCAAAGTCTGAGCTCCCAAGTCAACACCATTTCTAGTTCATTCTCACCCCAACAGATAGCGGCCGAGGTTTCTTACTTGAGCGTATGATCACCGCGACCCTCCCCAAAAAGTGGTGGGTACAAGGGAGGATAGACTGTCGATCACAGGGTCATTTCTCGCATTCCTGAAATGGGTGGGCTGACAGAATATATTTCTTCAGTGGGTCTCATCTCTAAATGGTAGATGTCAAAGAGTACTGACTTTGCAGCTGGATTGCTTGGTCCATGCGGGTGCTTGGTACTGTCCCAATGCCAGACCAGTGAAATGCGGAACCATAAATTGCTTCGTAAGCTTGAGCATTGCAAGAACGTGGTTGAGCAATGCACATGCGATTATGGTACTTGGTCCAATCTTGGGAACCTCATCAGACTAGTATGACGCCAACGTCATCACTCGTCGCTTCTTCCTTGTCCTCACTCTTGACCGGCCTTGGCTCCACCACCCAAGTTGATCACATATCCATACGTGCCCCGATGGACACCGTGCTGTACTGTGGGTACGGCGTGATCTACGAGAATACGACCGAGACGCTTGGAAAACCCTACCCAACGGACAAGCTAGTACACGCGGATGATGAAAGCCTCGATGAAGCGTATGTGCCATGTTCTTTCTTTTTCTTGTTCCCGCAGTGTTGGTTGACGGACGTGATTGGGTTCATTCCTTATCGTACATGGAAACAATCCTCACTATGACCTCGACCTCAGTTTCCTTGTCTGTACACCGAGGTTTGGGGTCGATGACGCTAGAGTCCGGCAACCAAGCGACAGCGCGCCGCCCCCTATGCTTCTTATAACTTTACGGTGAGCGCTCGTTGGTTGGCGGACATGACTGGACTCATTCCCTATTGTACATGAAACCAGTCCTCACTATGACTTCACGGAGGTTCGTAAACAGGGGTCGGTGACGCTGGGGGTCCACCCATCAACAGCCCGCCTCCCTTGCCCGCACTCTCGGCCGATTCAGGAATGCCTTTGGTTCCGCTACACAAGTTGATTTCATATTCAGATGTGATCACTGGCAGGTGGATGCCTGCCGCCTCGGTACAATGTTACCTATGCAAACTACGACCCAGACGCTCAAAGCTCGCGCACGCGTCGCGTACATGCAGCCGGTGAAGGTGAAATACATACGTCCCATGTTCTTTCATTCCTTATTCCCAGTCCCGTCTTCTCCACAGCGTATGTTGTGTACTCTCTCAGGACATCGTATGCGCCAGGCCCGTCGCATAGAGTGGCTGTCCAGAAAATCTGTTTGTCATCCCTGCCGCACGTCGTCGCATCGACCGTCTTGTCCTTGATTTTAGTCATGATGGCGGTCGTGCCGCATTTCAGGCTGGTTCAATCTCACCAATGTCGCTGCGGCTTTGGGCAGATTCGGAACTCACATCAACCGTCAAGCGGGAAAGACTGGATGCGATGGCGTAAGGAAAAGATGGGAAAGCACGCTGCGGCAAATGGTTACCGGGACATAGCGTGGGCCGAAAAGTCGCTCAACAGCTTGAGAAGCGCAAGGATGATTCATGGAGCGTCCAGTCAGGGCGGATGAGGTAGACGCGCTGCACATTTCTTGGGAATCCTGCAAAAAAAACGGGCACATGAAAACGCCGCGCACATTACTCCCACATCTGATGTTATACAGTGATCCCGGTCACTTGAGTCACCCATTACATACTAGCCTCCTCACATGCATCTCATCACGGGAGTCTTAGGCCTTGTGCAAAAAAAAAGGTGTGTCTGAAAATATGGCTCAAGTGCTGGGAAGGTGTTCAATCGGCTCTGGAAACATGAAACATGCCAATTCTTCTCATATCAAACTACACGCTGAATCTGGATCAGGTGTCTTACCAGTCTCTGCTGACGTTCAATTAGGCTTCACTATTCGATACAGCGTTCCTTCTAAAGGCATAACTTGAATGTCGAGCATGCCTGTCGTCCAAATACGGAATTGAATCATCAGATCCAGACTATAGCTATCTTTCCGAACACATTTCAAGATACGATTTCACCATACATCCAGCAATGATTCAAAACTCCCAAATCACAAGGCAATATCTACTTCACCACACCCCCTCTGGAGCATAATGGATGATGCTAGGCTCCGACTTCCAAGCTTCAAGTTATCCTACACTGTGTCAACACAACCTCCTATCTGTGTTATCGCTCAGTGCTTCAATGCAAATTTCCCTTGTGAGGGGACTTACGTGGGGGCCGCATGGGATTATTACTATGTCAGATTTGGGAACGCCCCTGGCAGGAACATCATTTGGAGCAGGCAAAGCATGGACGACCGCCAATGCAGCCAGGACAGCGAAGAGAGAGAAATGCATGGTGAATGGGATTGAGTGAGTTTATAAATCAGAAGACTAAAGGTGTGCTCAAGTGCTTGGAGAGCAAGATGCAGCTAACAAGACCCCTTTTTATGCTTTTTCGCATTGCAACAGCCCATGATGCCATCGGAGAGGAAGTATTCTGAGTTGTTTCTGATGGACTCATCTACAGGTCAGAGTCTTGCATGGAGCAAGCCTATGTCCAATGCCGGGTCATCTGCTGTGGTGATGCTATGACGAAAAAGGGTTTGCAAGATACTTACCACTGTACTATCCAACAATGGAACACCCAGACATTGGTGAGAAATGCATCCAACTACAAAGATATCTTGTAACCTCGTATTTTGGATGGGTAGTTTTAAACAACGCTTACTTGATGTCAAACCGACAACCTATCCCCTGTCCAAACTTGGACACCATCAAGATATCATTCCACGATACAATTCAGTGATCAAACTCTAAGCTCCCAAGTCACACATCCCAACCCCACCCAATGAAATGTGGAATCATAAATTGCTCCACAAACTGTGAGCACCACAAGAATGTAGCTGAGAAATGTAGCGACATTGCCCGCAACAGGAACGGTGCTGACGATGAATTTCTACCCAACACAGAGATGGCAAGTCACAAGACAATGTCTACCCCTCCCTCTGGAGCACGATCCATGGTGCTATATACAGGATACAGACTGTGATGTTGCTCAGTACTATCATAGCACATTTCTCTTATGAGGAGACTTACATGGCATGCGAGTGTTATGTCAGACTTGGGGACATTCCTGGCAAGGACATCCGAGTCATTGGAAGCTGGAAAAGCATTGATGACCGCCAATGCAGCCAGGACAATGAAGATAGGGAAATGCATGGTTGAGCAAGTTTCAAATAATCAGAAGACCAAAGGTGTGCTCGAGTGCTTGGAGAGCAAGACACAGCTAACAATACCTCCCTTTATACCATTTTTTGAGGTGCGGCAGCCCCACGCTGCCATCAGAAAAGCGAAGCATGTGATCTGGGAATCAACTGTTTTTGGGGTCTTGTGATGGACTCATCTGCCCCACTGGGTTTTGCATGGAACAAGCCTACTACATGTCCAATGCCAGGTCATCTGCCACAGTAATGTCACAACCAAGAGTGGTTTGCAAGATATCATCCAATTCAACAATGGAATACCAAGACATTAGTGAGATATACATCATCGTCTTGCCAACATACTCAATTTACAAGGGGTCCTAGCCTAAATAAATGCATGCCATGTCATTGGCTTTCAAGCTCCTACTGCCGATGACACCATCAAGATGTCGTTAGTGATCAAATTCTGAGCTCCCAAGCAATAACACTAGCACCCTTTCTAGTAGTTCATTCCGCATGCTCTCCCTGCACTAGATGCCTCCCTTTGAAGTGTCTCTTGCAGTGGCTTGAAACTCTGAGAGGCTGGCTGGGTGCACTGCGGCAGCTTTTTTTTTTTTGGGGGGGGGATAATTTGGTTCCTGTGTGGGTGGACTAGCAATCAAATGAGGTATTTATTTTCGTGATGCTTTTCCTGAATGTGGACAAACATGAACTGTTACTCTGCATGAACCAATCAAGAAATGAGGACTGACTGTGGACAAGGTCGAGCTGTGAGCTGTTGTTTTTCGTCACTTGGCACATGCTAATCAGCCTGCCTTGTTAGCTTTCCCCTTTGCATCCCTGGATCCTCTTGAGTGCCCACGCATATTTGATGGCCACCACCACCAGGTATAGCCAACAATTCCTCCCTTGAAGCTGATATTATGAAAGCAGTGCCCGGCTGCAAACTCTATGGATATGATTTCAGCGTCAACTCTGTGTGTCATACCAGGTGTTGGCAACTACATGATTGTTCACACCTTGTCAGTTCAGCCCCAAGGTTGAACGTGAGTCAGATTTAAGGGGCTGTGTGCACTTCTTTCCCCTACACACTCGGTCACAAGGACACGCTTAGCCCCTTGACAATTTAAAGGTGTACATGCACACACTGATGGAGCACAATGGTCACAACTTTATAGACATGCTCAAGGAAACATGTCAGCACACAAACGCTAGGAACATGAGGAGGAAGAGAACTTACCTTGAAAGCCCAAGATGAGTGAAATGGCCTCCGCAGTGACTGGGAATGTCACAGCAACCAGTCGTGGGAATGTTTGGACCATGCAAATGTACTATACTGGGTGAGAGGATCAGGGTGCAAAGAAGCATTTACTTACTATGAGATGGGACGAGACTCTGCCACCCCAGTCTGAAATCGACTTGGGTGGTGGAGCTGAGGATGGTCCTGAATTGGTCGAGAGAGTGGACAAGGCACAGATGGTGTGTTGGCTGGACTTCCAGCATTATCGACCCTTGTGTACGAATCTTGGTGTACAGATGAGGAAAGTGAGGTCATACCATGCATGATAGGGAATGAAACCACTGTCAGAAAACGAGTGCCCACAGTGGAGTTGGAGGAGTAGGAATGACAACCTAGAGTATACTCCTTGTGAGTGGAAGCCGCTGTGGCCAATGGCAGAAACACTGAGGCAAGCGGGCACAAAGAACAGGACCAGGCTCTATAGGGGCAATGATGGACGGTGAAGCGACCAACAACCAAATATGATTGCGTCAGCCAGTGAAGGCTGTCCTAGGTCGATACTCACAGGCTTAGACTTGAGACGAAGGGAGAACTGAGTTGATAGACGTTGGTTGTAGGGAGAAAACCAAGAGGACAAGACTGAGGTCCTCTGGTACATGTATTGGTCCTTATATACTACGGTCTACTGTGCACGGACCAACTACTATGTATGGTAAGAGGCCATAAAAGGAAAGAGTAATGAGTCACAATGTATCCGAGGTGAGTCAGAGTGACGTGGCGTGGAGTCATACGGTACCGAGGATGAGTCATTGTGACGTGTCATGTCACGTGACTCGGAATGAGTCAGGAGTCAAGATGAGTTTATGTGACGTCATATGTCACGTGACTGCGAAAGATAAGATCAAGAGATAAGAGAAAAAGAAAGGGACGGACAAGGAAAGAAAATGAACAATCATAACAGACGGGTACAAAGGGTGACTACTGGATCTACTATGTAGGATTGTGTAGATATATGGCAATGCATGTGACTGGTGTGCCAATGGGACTTACAGTGAGTTGTTCAAAGCTGAAAACAAATAGGAGAGACTGATTTCTAGCTTGGCCCAAGGCTCTTACCGCTACTATCCATGGTGTGGATTACTCTAGAGGAAACCTTGTGGACATGACATCTTCATGTACAAATGTTGGTACTTTTTCTGCCAGACTGTCAGAATGGGATTCATCATTCCTGAGGAGCATGTACCTGCAAATAGGGTGTATTCAAGGGCGTATCATCCTGTGGACTCATGTCCAGGGTTCTAGTAATAGTTTGGCTGCATTTTTCTGTTTGGAAGCGTGAACTGCATTGCATCACAGATCACACAGATGTGAAGTACCCATGTCACGTTTGCTAGTTGGCCTCTCTGAGTTTCAAGCCACTACAAGGGAAGCAAATTCAGAATTATCCAGTGTGGGAAGAGTACATGACGGCCACCATCAAGCTTGTTTGGGTGACGTGGGTACAACATAGGCCTGTCATTGGACATAGGCTTGCCCTGTGCAAGACCTGCTGCACTGCAAAAAAGTATAAAAGGGGTCTTGTTAGTTGCATCTTGCTCCCCAAGCACTCAAGCACACCTCTAGTCTTCTGATTTCTAAACCTGCTCAATCCTACTTACCATGCATTTCTCTCTCTTCGTTGTCCTGGCTGTGTTGACAGTTGTCAATGCCTTGCCAGCTCCAAATGATGTCCCTGCCAGGGACGTTCCTGAATCCAACGTGATCTTGTGCAGCCTCCAGGCAAGTCTCCTCACAAGGGAAACTTGCTGTTATGCTTACTGCGAGCACATGCCCAGGCAGAATAAACACTAGTTGAGGAGAGGTTGGATCAATAGTGAGCTGAAGGCGATACCTTGTGCACTGCAAGCTATAGGCCCAGTGGAGTGTGTGTCCTGTACACAAAGTGAGGCCTATGACCAGCTAAGGTGTGACCTATGATGAGCTCGACTCAAAGGGGGTGAGCAAGGAGTGCTTGGAATGTGAGCGAGGTCAAGAGGGACAAAGTCTTGACCTCCTGGCACCAGTACACCAGTAAAGTGAGTAAGATTGCAAGGCCCACCTGAGGGCAGTGACAAGTGCAGTGATACAGGCGTAGAACTAGCTTAGCGATCTCTAGCTACCACCCTGGGTCTTTATACTATACCAGAATGGTGCACAGACCATCTGGGCTAAGGGCGTCCTCCTAATGAGGAACAATGGCCTTCCCACATCAGGAAGGGGGCAAAGGGTAAACAGGATCCCCCTG
>JBBPTB010000915.1:0-12635 GCA_038093875.1 Boletus tylopilopsis
CTGGGAGACGAGGAGGTGGAATCCAGTAGTGAACTTGTTAAAGGCTTCCTCAGTATTGGGCCCCTGTGTTAGCAAATAGGGCTTTCACTTGGCCACAGTGGCCTTGTCATGGGTAGCCATCATTCCTCTAAAGTCTGCTTTGAACTTCTCCCAGGTGTTGTTAACAGTACCCTTGGCAAGGTGCTCATAGTATCCTTCAGTGTAGATCTGTCCTTTGCCCTTACTCATCCTATTCAGGGCTATGACAATCATCATGCAATCATCATATTTTTCATTAATGGAGAAATAAGCATCCATGGCATGTAGTCACCAGTTGGCATCTGTGCCATTTCTGGTGAACTCTTCTTCTAGCATATTGTTGTCATTATTGGAGTCTGAGGGTGGGTCCCTGGGTGGAGGAGGATCGTCTGGATTAAAGGGGGCAAATCCACCTAGAGGTAAAGGTCATTCAGGGAGGAATGGGGAGTCCAAAGCAGAGGGAGGGAGTGGAGATAGTAGGGTTGGGGTTTAGGATTCTGGTTCCAGCTCTGGTGGTGGGGTGGGTTGGAATCCAGGGGGGTAAGGAGGAAGTGCATCTGGTGCTCTTCCTTCCCTGATGTTCCACTCAGCTACTTCCTTCTGCATATATTGGTAGAGGGCCTTTTCCTCACTACAGGTGAATTTACTAGGGAGGGCAAGGTAATCCAGAAGATCTTCCTGTAGTCTCCAGAGAGTGGGGTAGTTGTCAAAGGATGGTCCAGCTTGAGGCCTAGGAGGATCCACAATGGGTTCAGGTGACAACGAGGGTGCTCGAAAGCAGGAAATGGTGTGGGGAGTAAGACCTACTGTTGAAGAACAGGGTCTAGGGGAAAGTTAGTTCTTTTGTTATGCTTACCATACTGAGTCATCTTGTGAAGCTTTGAGTTGATGGAGGGTGAAGTAATAGGTAAAAGCAGAGACAAGAGAAAAGAGCAAGAGTAGGATGCCGAGTATTAGGATGCCTGTTTGATAAGGCAACAGGTTGGGCAAGCACAACCTGATGCTGCCCTCCACACTCTTGTAGGAGCCTATTGGTAGGGCAAGTGGTCCTGGTTCCACTTGGATATGGTTGCAGGCAGTCAAGCCTTTGCTTGGAATGAGTGAAGGGAGAGTCTGGCAAGAGGAGACAAGTTCAGTGTGGGTTTATATATGATGTAAGATGGCACATGGACCATTGGGAAATCAAGGGTGTTGCTAGCAACAGTGAGAAGTCTAGACATCAATGGAGCTCCATTGTCAGGGAGAGCAGAAGGAAAGGGATCAGTGGAGCAACAAGTGAAACTGCTACCAAGGCAACCCTACATGTCTGTAGTGACATGCAGTTATACAATATTGCAATTGGGTGAAGCTGGGGAAAACATTGGATAGGACCAGATGTCCCATTGTGAGGAGAAGATAAGTCTGAAAATAAATGAGGAAAAATAAATGGTACCAAGAAACTGTAACAGTGTTGGACTTGGACCCTGTAGTCATACACCTTGACCTTGACCTTGACCCACACTGATGCTGCTGATGACTTGGATAGCATGGGAATGGTGTGTGAAGAGGACAGCCAGGAGAATACTCTTGGCCTTGGATGTCCACTTGGCTAGCTTTGAAGTTGTCTAATTGTCAAGAACAACACCCTGCCTCCTCATCCAGGCCTCATTCCCCATGAGACTTGTGTGAACCAATGCCTCAAAGTGGGCCTTCACATTGCATTCCACAATCTTGTTGAAACTGCTTGTGCTCAACTGGGCCACCTTGTGTTTTATTGTGTAGTCTTTGATGGTGGTACCTAATGTGAAGATGCAGACTCTGGCTCTGCAGTAATTCTGAAGTCTGAGGCTTTGGGTTGACCTCCCTTGATCAGTGTTTGAGTTTGAACTTGTGCCATCTCTTGGAATGCTTCCCCTCCACTATGTGCAAGGATGCTGTACTTGGCTGCAAGACCAGTGCAGAAACAGGCAACCACAGGGCTAGCATAGAGTAAATTAGTCAAAAAAGAACAGTACATACTCCAGCCACCTACTTCAATGTTGAGATAATCACAAGGGATCATATCACTGAGTCCAAGGGCAAGCCAAACAGCCCAAGTGATAATGGTAAGCAAAGTGATGATTAGGATGAATATGCTTGTAATTATGTCTGCAATCTGCTCAATGAACCTGTCCATTGTGAATAATGCAGACAATGTGATTCAACCTGCAAAGAGTGTGAGATGGTGGTCACTGGCATCAAATGAATACACATTGTCATGCTGCCAATGACGCCCACTCCAACATTGACAGCTTTTGCATTGCTGATCATTCTGAGGAAAGCTTGATCTCTTTTTGATGAGCCTAGCTTCAAAGCTCTCATCAAATGAGGTCTCAACACCAGAGATGATAGTACCATCCAAGGGTGGTGTTTCTCAATTCAAGACATGGATGATGTTCCCAACTTTGAGAAAGTCAATCAAAACTTTTTCAGCTTTCAGCCTGGTGGTGATGGTGAGCCTTGTCAGGGTCACCTTTCTCAAGGTCAACAGTTATAGGAGTATGTACAAAGTCACATCAGATGGTTGATGAGAGGTCACTAGAAGGGCCTTGGCTGGGCAAAGGGAAACCAGGACTGTGATGGCATCAGTGGTCTGTGCTTCGCTATAGGCTTCAAGATACTGACCTAAAGCAGCTTGAAATTAGCTCTGCAAAAAAAAAATCATTTCACTCACCACACAACAAGAACAAGGTGAGGAATACAACAGAGTCAAAGTAAATGGTGGTGGCACCAACACAGTTGGAAGCAGGTGGCTGGGACACAGCAAGCACAAGAAGCATCACAGAGCCAAGATATGCCAGAGAGCCAGGGGAGACCTGTGACAAAGATGAATGTTAAGAAAGCTAGGAGAGAAAAGAGTAATACAAGAAGGTTCGTGCTCCAGAACCTGGTGAAGTGGGTGATAATTGGGGTCAAGCTTCCTTTACATTGCATGGTGATGGTCTCCTTGATGCTGTGTTGATGATGGAAGAGAGCAACACCATAGAACATGACAGGTGTCCCCAAGAAGAAGAGGGATGACTGCATGCAAGATGTATTTCCATATCACTTGGGCTGCATGTAATGGGCTTTGGTGGTGTTTCCAGAGGAAACAAGGCCAATGAATACAATGGCAACAGTGAAGATCAGGATGATGATGATCAAGGTGAGTGGGAGCATGGAGCTGGATGATGAGGTGTGCCACTTAAGCATTGGATGATAATAAGAGGACATGCTGAAAGCTGGATCTGCAGATCGAATCCAATTGATGCTGGTCTGGGTGAAGTCCAGAGTGGGGGTTGTTGATATGATTTGTCAATAAGTGGAACAGTCTGGTTATTGAAAAGTTTTGTGACAGCAAACATTGGGGAAAGGTTGTGTAGTACATCCAAACCTCTCTCTAAACATTGCCAGATGAGGATGAGACAAAAGGTGTGAAGAAGGGGAGGGGGATGTACTGGCAATGCATGCCATTGACACAAAGAGAGGACTGGATCTGTGGTGGCAAGCTCTGCTTTGAACATGTAGCCATTTATGGTGTCCATAACAGAGAAGATGAAGGAGAGACTGTCTACAGAGAGTGTGGCATATGTGTGAGGAGACTGATGGTGATGTCAGACACTGCAGGGAGATGGGAGACCATATTTGTAATCATATTTATGCACTGGCAGGAGGTGCAGGAAACACTGCCAATGGAGAGGGTGATTTTGTGGGGGATGGGGAACAGGAAGGGGCCAGATGGGATGCTGCCATCCTGGCAAAGGGAGCAATAGTGGATGCATTTGTGCAGAGGTGTTAGACTCTGGGCTGGCTCATTGAGGAGATCTAAACTGGCATTGAATATTGAGGAGGAAGGGGGAAGGGTGATGGACTGGTATACAATGGAGATGTCAGTGCTGGCAGGGGTGGAATTGAGCATGGTAAAGGTGCACTGCATGGCCCATAGAGACACAACTGGATGACACTGTCACAAAGGCTGTTTGTAACAGATGGCATATGGCTTACAGCATACAGCTTACTATATTGGTAGTGGCACAGTGTGCCAAGTCACCAACTCTTAAAACAGGATACAAAAATCATATTTCTAGTCAGATGAGCCCATAGTAAGATTACACAAAGGAATTTGATTGCTATTAGCATCACAAGAAAAGTGGAGATCAAAACTATGTAGGATTCATGCCAAACATCCTCTCATTACTCTGTGTCATTCATATCATTGTCCAACTCAACTCTTTCAAGGCACTCACTCTAGCATTTTCATCACCATCAATGTTGGCACACTTGATGATCAATGGGTTGTGCAACTGAAGCAGTTCCAGTCCATAGGCAATCCTCTGACATGTCATGCTAGGTAACCATTGTAAGACATTGGCACTAGTGACAGTTCAACAATTTCAACAACCAAGTAACAAAGTTTTCACAAGAATCAAAGACTGCTAAGTGTTTACAATGGATCATAATAAATGGGGTAATCCACAGGGTCATGCAGACCATCTGGAGGAGTCAATATGTTATTGAGTGAGCAAGGGATGGCACAAGGAATGTTATTGATGAACCTGTAGTACACACAAGACTCAGTCCCTCCCACAAAAAAGACAAAGGGATGACACTCACATAAGTTATTCTTGACAAGAGAAAGCAAGGACAAGGCAAACATGGTGGCCATACAAAATTTCCAAACAAAATTTTGGACTTTCTGGCATGTTCCACCATGGATCACTTCCAATCAAGTTGAATGCCACACCAAATTGGAACCCTGCAGCTCAGACAGGGAAGGCATGCATGGAACAAGCAAAGCAGCTAGAATGTGGGGCAAAGGCTCATCAACAACTCCTGTGGTCCAGATGGGGTGTGGGACTGATCCAAAGGGGTGTGTGTGCATTGAATGGGTCATTGGACTTGTCAAATGACTCAGGAGGTGTCTAGTCAGGGCATAGGTGCATTGAATGAGTCAACCAGCTTGTTGACAATTTGAGTCCAGATGGGGCATGCATGCATTGAATGGGCTGTTTGGCTTGTCAATGACTGGGAACTGGTCTGAAGGACATCAGAGTCCAACCTGCAGAGTGCCAGACCATGCCATACATACATTCCCATGTTCATAAATGCTGCACTACATCACCATAGGCAGGATCATTCTGTATGCATTGTTGTTAGGGCACAGTGAAGATACAGTTGGCTAGTGGGGACATACATACACAAATAAAGAGGTTCCCTCAACAATCCTGGTTGGGGCAGTAGCCATCTCCCCAAACCTATGTGAATCTTTCTCTCCTCCTCTCCTGGTGTGAGAGCAAGCTTGGTGCCTAGTGTTCTCAATTGTGGCCAATTGTCAGCTGGAGGTGTTAGTATTCTCCCTTACCTTTGTGGGGGAGATGGCAATCAGGGAGGGTTTTTCCCATGATGAGGGGGAAGCCAGGTTTACTTGTCAATTGTGGCCAGTTCTGTATTTCCTGTTTGGCCATGTGCCCAGTAGTGGTGGATGGCAACTCCACACATGTATTTGGTGGAGGAGGCAATGGTGATAGAGGCCTTGTTACGGATCTTGTGGATCTTGTGGTACCGATTTATTTTCTTCTTTATTATTGGACTTATCCTCTCCTCATGATGGGACACCCAGTCCCATCCAATGTTTTCCCTGATTCCATCCAATTACAATGATGTATGACTGCATGTCACTATGGACATGTAGGGTCACCTTGGTTACAGTTCCTTCTGTTGCTCCGCTGATCCTTCCATTCTGCTCTTCCTGACAGCAGAGCTCCTTTGATCCTAGAGTTCTCACTGTTGCTAGTGACGCCCTTGTTTTCCTGATGGTCTGTGCACCTTCCTACATTGTATATAAGCCCTGCATGTATACTAGAGAACCCCAAGTTAGTTCTATGCAATCCACTGCATTGTTCTTATCTCCTTTTGACAGAACTCTCCCTTTGTCTGTTCCAGATGAGGGCTTGACTTGCCTTGACTGTATCCAAGTGGAACCGGGACCACTCACCTTTCCAATAGGCTCATACAAGAGTGTGGACTCCCTGTTTCTCCCAGAATGACCTTTACATCTCAGCAGATATGCCCCCTTTAATCCAGACGATCCCCCTCCACCTGAGGACCCTCCCTTCTTTCCCCAAGAAGACAATGACAACAATGATGAGATACCAGAACTTAAAGCTGGGCTACTGGACGAGTTCTCCAGAAATGGTGCTGATGCCAACTGGTGGCTACATGCCATGGATGCATACTTCTCCATCAATGAGAAATACAATGATCGCACTAAGATCATTACAGCCCTAAACCAAATGAGTAAGGGCAAAGGACAGGTTTACTCCGAAGGATACTATGAACGCCTTGCCAAAGGCACTATTCCCACTGCTGACAATACGTGGGAAAAATTCAAGAAGGACTTCCAAGCCATGATGGCTACCCACAACGAGGCTGCTGCAGCCAAGTGAAAGCTCTACTCACTCACGCAGGGCCCCAACATGAAAGAAGCCTTCCACAAATTCACCATGGAATTTCACCTCCTCATGTCCCAGTCTGGACTGAATGAACAATCCAGACTATGTGAAATATTCAGCAGAGGAATACACTGGGATCTCATGACCATGATCCTTAGTGGAACAGAACCCACTACGGTAGATGAATGGATCACCGCAGGAGCAAAGTTCACTCAACAATCTGAGCGGATAAAAGACATCAAGGGACACAAGCCTGGATTTGGATACCAAACCGGATCCTCCAACTACTGTGACCCTAACACCATGGACATTGACACAATAAATGACTACATCCATCTCTCTCCCGCCGAGCAAGCTTATCTCATGAAGGAAGGCAAATGCTTCGTATGCAAGAAGCCAGGATGCTCTTCCAGGAATCACTGGAGTAATAGGGGACAGTCCAGAAGAAGGCTGTACCCCTGCAATGATGGTAAGCGCCCACAGGAACAGGCCCAGACCGCTGAGGATAAACCAGCAGAGGCCAAAGAAAAGAAGAATGAGGCGATCAGACTGGTGGAACAACTGGTCACCAAAGGACATGGACTGAAGGAGATGACAGAAGCATTGTGGGAGATCTATATCAAGGATCAACCACTGAAATATCCAAAGAATACAGGAAGCTCTTCGGAACGGGTAAACCAGGTCTGGACTGTACCCTAAAGGAGGGGCAGGATTTCAGAAGAAAGGGTGAAGGAGTGGCTCAAGAGTTTTTAGAATGGCATTGAGGACTGACTACTCGAATGCCTAGAATGAACCCTGTCATAGATTCTTTGGAGGAAAAGTCAATTTTAATCCCTCTACAAGTTTCTGTGATGGGGGGAGTTCATGTCAGACAAACCACTGCTCTTATCGACTGTGGAGCCACTTCCTGTTTCATGGATGAAGGCTTCACCTGCCATAATCATTTCCCCTTTTTCTGACTCGATGAACCATGTGAGGCCTACAACGTGGACGGAACCCTCAACCGATCTGGAACCATTCACCACTGAACCTGAGTCACCATCTACATCAAAGGAGTACTCTGCAACCTAGACTTCTTCATTGTACAATGCAGTAAACAAAACATGATTCTTGGAATGTTGTGGCTTGCCGATGTCAACCCACTCATTGACTGGACTCATGGGACCATAGACATTGATGGGAAGGCCAATCTCCCATCCTGACAAGAACCAATCCATCAGTGATATCTTCTCTGCACTATGGGTCTCGACATGGATGATTGCATCAAGCAATGTCTCTATAAATGAAAGGGCATCAGAGACTACCTCCCCAAAAAGGAGTGGATATGATGAACAACCCTCTCCACTCAGATTGCCCAGGGAACTGCTAAGACTAAGGCGGAACTCCCCAAGGAATACAAATGCTACAAGAAGGTCTTTGAGGAACCTTCCAATGAGTTGCCACCACCCCGAAAGTTTGACCACAAAATTGAACTCAACAAAGACTTCCTGCCGAAACGAGGAAAAGCCTACCAGCTAAACCCAGAAGAACAGGATGTGTGCAAGAAGTTCATCGATGAACATCTTGCCTTGGGAAAGATTGAGCCTTCCAAATTCCCTCAACCATCCCCATTTTTCTTTGTCCAAAAGAAGGATGGGAAGCTCCGACCCTGCCAGGACTACCAATACCTTAACTCTCATACCATGAAGAACGCATACCCCCTCCTGCTGATTGACGACCTTATCAGACAGCTCAAGGACTCATGACTCTTTACCAAAATGGACGTCCAGTGGGGCTATAACTGTTACAGATTTCCCTGGTTGCCAGACCAGACCCACTGGACCCTAGTTCATTTTTTCTTGTTCTTCACCATTCACCCTTAATGGATGGGACACATCCCCATTCTGAAGGCATAGCAGATGCCTTCTGCCCTGAGGAGCTCGTATGCTCGCTCACACAGTACTCATCGCCAGGAGTACACCACTGACCCACCATTGTCCTCTGATGGCCCCCTGAGGGGTAACCTTGTTCCCTCAGCCTTATGACACCCCACATCCGGAATGACGCTAAACTGTGATCCCCGAGGGGTAACCCTTGTTCCCTCGGCACTCGCGACGCCCCAGAGAGGTAACCATCGACTCTCGGCCCTAGGGGTAACCATGGATCCTAGCCCCTCACGACACGACTGCCCCCAATGCCTAGATCTGGGGCATGACTCACAATGATGCCCGGTTGCTATAGGCAACCCATGACCACCCGATGGATGGGAGTTCCCATTGTGGCCATGATACGTTTCCTGATCCGTTGTCACTACGCTCGCTGATCCTTGCATACCCGGACAGCGGATCCTTACTATAAGCTAGTTTTCCCCTTTGCTGCGGAGCACCGTTCTTGACCCTCCATCCAGCTGTGTACGCCCGATGGATGAGTCTTCCCATCATAGGCATTATGTCAGACTAGGTTCACGTTTCATCTAGTCTTCCTTTCTGATCCTGCTGGTCTCCATGACCACCTTCCGCTCTTCCTGACAGTGGGATCCCGTTAGCCCCGATGGCCACCTTGCCATTCAGGCATTGCCCTTCGTCCCCTTCCTGATGTGGGAAGGCCTTTGTTCCTCTTTAGGAGGACACCCTTTGCCCAGATGGCCCGTGCGCCATACTGGATGATATATAGAGACCAGAGTACTAGCTAGTGACCCTTAAGCTAGTTCTATGCCATTGTATACTGCAATCTCCCTGCACTTAAGTGTTCCCTTGCAATCTACCTGGTTTACTGGTGTACTGGTGCTCGGACGTCAAGACTTTGTCCTTCTTGACCTTGCTTGCATTCCATGCTCCTCGCTCGCCAAGCTGAGCTCGTCGTAGGTCACACCTTAGTTGGTCATCGGCCTCATCTTGTGCACAGGACACACACTTCACTGGGCCCCTAGCTCACAGTGCATAAGGTCTGCCTTCAGCTGACTATTGATCCGACCTCTCCCAAACTAGTGTTTATTCCGCTTGGGCATGTGCTCGCAGTAAGCGTAACAATAACAACATCCGGATCAACCCTGTGGATAAATGGAAGGCTGCGTTCATCACCCCATATGGATTGTACCAACCGACAGTAATGTTTTTCAGGATGTGCAACTCCCCAGCTACATTTCAGGCATACATGAACAATGCGTTCGGAGATATGATTGTGGAAGGATGGCTGGTCATTTATATGGATGACCTCCTTATCCACTCCAAGGATGACCCAGTGTTACACAAGGAATGCACCAAGTGGGTACTACAACAGATGGAGGAGCAGAAGCTGTTCCTCAAACTGGAGAAATGCACCTTCGCTGCCAAAGAGGTGGAATACCTCGGGATGGTAGTAGGGAAAGGAAAGGTCCAAATGGACGACACAAAGGTCGATGCAATCTGGGATTGGAAGGCACCAAACTCCATAACCACGATCCAATCCTTCCTTGGATTTTGCAACTTCTACCGGAAGTTCATCCCTGGATTCTCAGATATCGCACAACCACTGAATGACCTTACTTGGAAGACAAATGCCTGGGCTTGGACTGAGGTACATTAAAAAGCCTTTGAACACCTTCAAGACTCTTTCCTCACTCATCCAGTCTTAACCATGCCGGATGTAAGCAAACCATTCACAATCATGATGGACGCCTTCCTGGTAGCAACTGGGGGCATATTAATGCAGAAGGACAGCAATGGGGATCTCCACCCATGTGCCTACCTATCCAAAACCCTCTCTGAGGTGGAAAGGAATTATGATATCTACAACCGAGAACTACTGGTGGTCATCCACACCCTAGAGGAGTGGAGACATTACCTCACTGGAACCAAACATGTGGTCACGGTCCTTATGGACCACAAAAACCTCACCTACTTCTGCCAGCCACAAAACCTCTCCCACTGACATGCCTGGTGGCAACTCTTCCTCCAAGAGTACCACCTTGAATTCTGACACTGCCCCAGATCTCAGATGGGTCCAGCGGATGCACTGTCTCGCCCCAATGGAATAGACACTTTGTCGGATAACACCAACCAGGTCCTCCTTCCCGACCAGCTCTTTATTGCATACATTGACACTGAGCTGTGATCCAAACTCCTTGCCTCCACCCCATTGGATCCACTCGTGCTGGAGCAACTTAAACTCCTCAGCACGGACCATGATGAGGAAGCCCTCCCCACTCACTACAATAACCCAGCCGACTGGGCTTACTCAGAGGGTATCCTCTATTACAGGGGATGGACTTACATCCTGGACTCGGATCTCCAACACCAGATTGTCAAGGAATGCCATGAATCTGCCTTCTCCAGCCACAATGGGTACTTCCATACCACCGCAGCCCTGGAAAAAGATTACTGGTGGCCTGGAATGGCTACTTTCACCCACAGGTTCATCAATGGGTGTGCTACTTGCCAGGCCAACAAGGTCCTGACCCACCCTACCATTCTGGCCCTGTCACCAATCTCCTCTGTCGTGACCTGCCCCTTCCAACAACTCTCCATTGATCTCATCACCGGTCTTCTGATGAGCTCCGGATTTGACTCTGTCATGGTCATGGTCGACCATGGGCTTAGTAAGGGGGTCATTTTCCATTCTTGCACTAAAAGCATCAATGTGGCAGGGGTAGCACAACTCTTTTTCCACTCTGTTTTCAAGAGATTTGGACTCCACAACAAACTAATCTTGGATAGAGGACCACAATTCGCTTCAGCCTTCGCCTTGGAACTCGCCTGCCTCCTCAATTCTGACGTCTCACTCTTCATGGCCTATCACCCACAAATGGATGGGGAGACAGAACAGGTCAATCAGGAACTTGAAACTTACCTTCGGATCTTTTGTGACAGACTCCCACAAAAATGGTCTGAACATCTTACTGCTGCCAAGTTCCACCACAATTCTGCCTGACATTCAGTGACAAAACAAACCCCATTCTTCCTCATGATGGGATATGAACCTCACACCTACCCCCTGTTAGGAAAGACTTTCCTCCTGGCCATTGAGCAATGCCTTTCCTCCCTAGAGAAAGGACAAGACAAGGCTCTGGCAGCCCATGACAAGGCAAAACAGTACATGGCAGAATGAATCTATTCCAAGTTTGTGCCCTGGAAAACTGGACAAAAGGTCTGGTTAGACTCTCGTAATCTGAACCTGCACTATCCTACATGAAAACTCGCCCCTTGAAGAGAAGGACCCTTCAAGATTGTACAAGTACTATCCCCAATCTCCTACCACCTCAAACTCCCTCCTACATGGAAGATTCATGACATGTTTCATGCCTCCCTACTTAACCCATATAAAGAAACTGAGGAACATGAACCAAACTTCCACCCAGAACCACCTGATCTTATAGATGGCGAAGAGGAGTGGGAAGTAGAAAATATCTTGGCACACCGAGGGTCGCCTGCCTGACGGTCATATCTGGTCAAATGGAAGGGTTACTCTGTGGTGGAAAACACTTGGGAATTCATGTGCAATTTGCGCCATTTGGCAGAACTCATCCAAGATTACTGGGACCAATTGGCAGATAAGAACTGAATCTGAACAGGGGAACTACTGGAAAGGCTATAAGGTGCACTGTCTGGTGGCAGGCCTTCCCCATTCCCCTGTCCTTGTACTATGACCACCACTCACAATTTTGCCTCCTTGACCTTGATGTGCAATGACCTACCCAATATCCTTCCTGTACGAATCAACCAACTCCCTACAGAGTACCAATGGTATGCTGTCACAGCAATTCTCACTAACCCCCTCATTCATTGAGGACTCTGGAACGACGCTGCCTTCATGGCAGACCGATCCCTCATGGCCTTTGCCTCCATCGCCCAATCCCTCAATATCGCCCTTAGAGTCCAAGAGGGATCTATGGGAAATTCCATTGAGCCCAACTGTTAAGACCGGTCATTACCCCTATCGCAAACTCCAGACCTTTGGAGTTGTGAAGTCTGATAGGGTGTTGGCATAGGACTTATGTGTCGTGCCCTTGCTGACAGATGTGCCCTGTATTTCAGAGAAGTGGAGATAAGTTCATCAGATCAGAGTGGAGGTTAAGAGAAGATGATGAAGACAAGAGGAGGTAACAATCTATGTCAATATTCAAGCTGAGTACAAGAGGGTCTAAGACTACAGATTATATACTATGATGTGGAGAAGGATTGGTAAGGGGATTGGTAAGTACATTAGTAAACA
>JBBPTB010000916.1:0-12629 GCA_038093875.1 Boletus tylopilopsis
CTTCATCTCATCGAAGTTCATACCTTGTATGGCACGAGGTTGTTCCGTGCGGGGTTCTTCGGTGGTGGCGTTCCGGACCTTCCGTGATTTGCAATCGCGGCGGTGTCCACCTCCGAGGAATTTGCATTCCGGACAAGGATTCTTTGGCTTCTTGCAGTCTTTTGCGGCATGCGGCCCTTTGCAGTTGAAACATCGCAGAGCGTTGATCTCCGCGGTCTCGGTGGTTTTGATGTGTTGCACGTGTGCAGGTTTCGTGAACATTTTGTATGCTTCCTGATTCTTTCCGATCCGATGTATGTGTTGGATCAAAGAATTCAGTTTGTTCTGTCGCGGGTTGCGCTGCATTGTGACGTGGTCCAATAGGAGTGTGTCTCCGCGGAGTCCTTGGCGAAAGATCTCTTTTCGAATCTCCGTGGACACGTTGTTCTCCAGCAGCCATATTGCTTCGTCGTCGGCAATATTAGCCTTGTATGCCAGATTTCTCCATTTGGCAAGGTATGTATCGATATCCGTGTTATCGGACTGTCGATACTTCGTCAGCTCGTGTCGAGCCCAATCTGCCTGCAGCTGAGGGCGGAAGAGATTGACAATGGTCTCTTTCCATGCGTCCCATGTGTTCCGGGTGTTCATTCCAGCTGCGAGTTGTTGTAACTTGACGTCAGCGAAGTGTTCTCCTTTGGTTCCCTTTAGTCGTGAGAGAAGAGCATATGCTCGATTCTTCACGTTTGGTACTGTCAGCGGTTCGAGGTGTAATGCGTCCTCGGGGTCGTAATCCGGGTTTCGCATCTCAAAGTGTTTTGGGTTCGCGTCCATCCAACACTGCAGTTTGATCCACCAGTCTTCGAACTTGGCTTTAGATCCGTCATAGGTTCCGGGATCGCAGAAGATTTCTATTTTGGATGGTGCGGTTCCGCTACCATTTCCTGATTCGTTTGCTGGTTGGTTCTTGGCCCATGTGGTTAGATCCAACAGCTCTCTTGTTCGTTGGTCGGCGGCTTGGCTTTCTGCCGCTGCTTGCTCTAACTTAGCTGCTGCTACGTTGAGCGCTTCTGTCAGCGTCTCTTTGTCTTTCTCCGTTTGCTCAACCCTTGCTTGTAGGAGTTGCAGCAAATTCTGTGTTGCGATGAGCTCTGCTTCGAAGTTGAGCCCAGACATGGTGATTCAGGTCACGAGGGGGTTTTCCTGATCAAAAACTTTCTATTCCGTCGCTGCTAACCCTATTCCCTAGAAAGGAAACTTCTTCTGTCTAGCTAGCGTCTGCCTTGGACGAAGGTATGGGCGTAGGGTCGAGGGTTCGTGGCGATTTAAACCCTTTTCCTCCCGTGTGATTCGTCGATATCCCTTGAATGGGATCTTACGTGGACGTGGGTACGGTGTCGGAGTACGATGGAAAGGAACCGGGGGTGGTGACAGCACACGTTCCGGAGTTGGGACGTTGCCGATGCCGATTACGTCGTTTGGATCGAACTCAGACTCTAACTTAGGCGAAACGAACCCTCTTCTTTCTACGTAAGATGGGTCGTTTGCGGTAGGGGCGATGGAGAAGCGGGGCGAGACCGGCCTGCTCAGTGACGAATAACTGGCGAGCGGGGCGGCTAAGGGCAGAGGGGAGTACTGGGGCGAGATGCTGCGCTCGGCGTTGCTCTCGCGCTCTAACCAGCTGCTCTCTGCGGCGATCTCGGCGTCTGTGGGAAAGGTGTACGAGCCCCAGGTACCGTCGTCGAAGGAGACGACCGAACCGAAGCGGTTGTGAAACGAGGGGAGAGAGACGGAGGAGGTGGAGGAAGTGGTGGACACTGAGGGACACACGCGTTAACCAAGTCGTAGTGGGCTAACGTGCGGGCTTACTGATGAAAGATAAAGTGTTGAAGATGGAAGAGTATCGAGGTAGGGAAGTATAGTCTTGTCCTAATGAAGCGACCAACAACCAAATAAATGATTGCGTCAGCCACTGAAGGCTGTCCTAGGTCGATACTCACAGGCGTAGACTTGAGACGAAGAAGGAGCTGAGTCGGTAGACGTTGGTTGTAGGGAGAAAACCAAGAGGACAAGACTGAGGTCCTCTGGTGCTGCATTGGCCTTTATATACTACAGGGGATCGTGCACGGACCAACTACTACGTATGGTAAGTGTCCGTGAAAGGAAAGAGAAGTGAGTCACAATGACGTGTATAGAGTCCGTGGTGAGTCAGGGTGACGTGGCATGAGTCATGCGGTACCGAGGATGAGTCATTGTGACGTGTCATGTCACGTGACTCGGAACGAGTCAAGAGGAGTCTATGTGACGTCATATGTCACGTGACTGTGAAAGATAAGATCAAGAGATAAGGAAGAAGACGAACAGAGAAAAAGAACGATCATAACACCTCCAACAGGTGTTCCAATCCAACCTGGATATTGTTGGAAACTTCAACGCTCCTTGTATGGACTCAAACAAGCAGGTTGGACTTGGAACAAAACCCTAGACCGGAAGCTAGGAGAACTTGGATTTTTCCACTTGGATGCAGAGACGTGCCTCTATGTATTCCGAAAGGATGGTCAAATCTGTTTCTTAGTTGTCTATGTCGACGATCTACTCCTAGCTGCTTCCACCCAGAAGTTTATGAACTCCATAAAAGCAAAACTCTCTGCTGCTTTCAAAATGTGGGACCTTGGGGAAGCCAAATTCATCCTTGGAATTGAACTCAAACGTGACCGAAAGCTCCGAACCATATCCTTATCCCAATTACAGTACTCCCGAACAGTTCTGAAATGCACTGGCATGTCTGCCTGCAAACCAGCACAGACCCCCATGGCACATGACTCCCAACTATCTGCAACTGATCCAAACAATGACCAGACCATTCCAGAAATGATCATTGAAGGCAAACAGGTTTCATACCTCACAGTCATAGGGTCATTAATGTATTTCATGCTTGGAACTCGCCCGGATCTTGCTTATGCAGTAGGCACACTCAGCCGTTTCAGTGCCAAACCCAAACACACTCATTGGGAAGCAGCAAAATGTGTACTACAATACATCCAGGCTACCAAGGACATGGAACTCCGTTTTGATGGTACAGAACTTTCTACAGATATGGACTTCCATGGATATTCCAATGCTGGATGGTCTCAGGATCCAGACAACTCCTGTTCCACTTCCAGTTTTGTGTTCATCAGCAATTGTGGTGCCATTTCCTGGTCCAGCAAACAACAAAGCATGGTAGCTCTCTCCACTACGGAATCAGAGTACATTGGACTCAGCAATGCTGGGCAACACTTGGCCTGGCTCTGGAGCTTCTTTGATGAAATTGGACACCCTCAAAAAGCCCCTACAGAACTGTTTTGTGACAACCAAGCAGCCATCATTCTCTGCTGTGATCCACAGTTCTGAGCCTGGACCAAACACATCCAACGGAAGTACCACTTCATCCGGGATGACATGGTTGGAAAGGGAGAAGCAGTAGTCCAATATGTTTCCACCAAGGAGATGGTAGCAGACATACTCACAAAGCCTCTTGCCAAAGAGCCACATTGGAAATTTGTTCGAAGTATGGGATTGTGGCTACACTCGAGTGGGAGTGACAAATAATGGCTATTCCAGCCGTTCCATGTTCTGGTCCTGGAACCTTATATTCCGGAACCACTTCTGGAACTTTCCCGCACCTTCTGGACTCAGAAAGGCAGGAACTGCTTTACAAACCTTATAACCTTCTTTCAGGGTTATCACGGTAATATTGTAGGTAACATAATACGAGTATACCCTCACCCACAGCATATATATATCCACACTTCACTTACGAGCACCTCAGTCGTTTCCACCCATCTTAGGCAGTGGCTGAGGTGAGTTACCTTTACCTAGCTTTCATCCCCAACTAATGTACTGTAGTATCTGGCAACTCCTGCCATCTCTCAGGTGAATATAGTTGTTTCCGCCCATCTTAGGCAGTGGCTGAGTATCTGGCAACTCCTGCCATTTCTCAGTTTGTTTCAAATGGCGTATCTAGTGATGTCAAGGTTAATGAGTGTTTGTCTCGTGTAGGGCATTTGTGTTCTTGATGTTAAGGTGGCATACGCAGTTCGTTGGGTGAGTGTCGTAAGTTTAATGCCCTGTACTGTGTCCTTTTACCCATTTGAAGTTTGTGGGGGTGGCCCTGCATCGTAGTTGGTAGGCAGCTGCTTGGAACCATTTTGTGTTACTGATGTTTGTCCATCTGTCATCCTTCCATTTTCTTAGGTGTTTGGTTAGGCCATCTATTACATACCTGGAGTCTGTGATAATAATGAGGGGGGTTGTTGGGTCTACTGTTTGCAGTGTGGCAACAACAGCCGCAATTTCTCCTATTTGGTTCGATTGGTGAGTTCCAGGGACTCAGATTGCTTTATTTGAGGAATTATTATCACTAAACCAGATGCCACTTCCACAGGTTGCATCCAGCTTCCTGTTCTTGAGGCAGGAGCCATCAGTGTGGGCTATTATTGGCTCCACAAGTTGGCCTTGTTTCCACCATGGGTGTGTAATGCAGTAGGCTGGTTCTAGTGGTTCGGTGACATTGTCTGATAGGACACGGAAGCAGTCATCAAGGGAGTCCCTCATAGTGATTGTCAGGTCAAATGTTATTTCGTCCCCTTTTGTAACGACTGCTCTATTATTTTTTTCTTTTCTTCTGTGTGTCAGTGTTAACCCGTCTTTAGGGGGGGGGGGGGTTGTATAGGTTGAAGATCTCCTTACTCATGCCGGTTATGTTCTTAGCATTCTGGGCACATTGGTGGGGGTTTAGGCAGCCTCTTCTCCAATCTTTCCTGCAGCGGCTACAGGTGCAGTTGGCATGGGGTATGTGACCACTATCAACATCGTTTAGTTGTTTACATATTTTCATTAGGTCTTTCACGTAAATCGCTCTGTGGTGGGTCTTGAGGCAGTTAGTTTTCTTCTTGTAATATAGGTGAGGAGGTACACCTATATGGAACCATGCAGGCATCTGACGTTTAAGTGACTTTGAAAGTTTTCGTGGTAGGAAGGAGAGGTTGTGTTTCCTGGCTGTCTGGAGGAGGGTGACTAGGGGTTGGGGGATTTGCTTACTGTTTCGCAGTGCTCGGCCAGATGGCCGGAGGGTTGTCAAGAAGGTATGTATGTCATTTGGTCTGGTTATTCCGTCATTATTCACGCAGTTTATTATTGCATCTATCGCAAAGGTCCACAGTGGGCATTTTGATGATCTGTCTATGTAGGATTTTAGCCAGGTGAGCTCAATTGCTTGGTTTCAAGCTTCAATGTCTAGCAGGTTAATTCTGCCCTCTTTATGTGGTTTCACCAGTTGTTGTAGGCTGAGTCCCGGAGGTGTTCTTTCACCATCCCATATGAAGTCGCGGATAATTGTTTTTATGGACTTGGTAATTATTGGGGGCATGCCTTGTGCTTTCGTCAGGAACTGTGTTATTCCCCTGACGATCATTTGTACAATGAGACGCTTGGCGTCAAGGGTGGGTTTTGATCCTGCCCATTTGTCTAGGGTTTCTTTGACTTTGTCCGGGATGGTGTTACGCTTACTGCGAGCATGTGCCCAAGCAGAATAAACACTGTCTAGGAGAAGTCGGATCAATAGTCAGCCGAAGGCAAACCTTATGCACTGTGAGCTAGAGGCCCAGCGAAGTGCGCGTCCTGTGCACAAGATGAGGCCAACAACCAACTAAGGTGTGACCTATGACAAGCTCGACTAGAGGGCGAGCGAGGAGTGTGGAATGCTAGCGAGGTCAAGAGGGACGAAGTCTTGGCGTCCGAGCACCAGTACACCAGTAAACCAGTAGATTGCAAGGGCCCACCTAAGGGCAGCGTGATGTTGCAGATACAATGGCGTAGAACTAGCTTAAGGTCTCTAGCTAGTACTCTGGGTCTTATATACTATACCAGAATGGTGCACAGACCATCTGGGCTAAGGGTGTCCTCCTAAAGAGGAACAAAGGCCTTCCCACATCGGGAAGGGGGCGAAGGGCAATACCTGAATGGCAAGACGGCCATCAGGGCTAACGGGCTCCCACTGTCAAGGAAGAGCAGAAATGGTAATGGGGACCAGCGGGGCTTCAAAGGGGGACAACTAGGTGAAACATGAACCTAGTCTGACATAATGCCTACGATGGGAATGCTCATCCATCGGGTGTACACGGCTGGACAGAGGGTCAAGAACAGTGCTCCGCAGCAAGAAGGAAACTAGTTTGTATAGTACAAGAGATCCACTGTCCGGGTGTGCAAGGATCAGCGAGCGTAGTGACAATGGATCTGTTATGATCGTTCATTTTCTTTCCTTGTTCGTCCCTTTCTTTTTCCCTTATCTCTTGATCTTATCTTTCACAGTCACGTGACATATGACGTCACATAGACTCGTCCAGACTCATCTTGACTCTTTCTGACTCGTTCCGAGTCACATGACATGACACGTCACAATGACTCATCCTCGGTACCGTATGACTCTACGCCACGTCACTCTGACTCACCTCGTATCCTTTACACGTCATTGTGACTCATCTCTCTTTCCTTTTATGGTCACTTACCGTACATAGTAGTTGGTCCGTGCACTGTCGTTCACAGTATATAAAGGCCAATACATGTACCAGAGGACCTTAGTCTTGTCCTCTTGGTTTTCCCCCTACAACCAAACGTCTACCGACTCAGTCCTCTCTTCGTCTCAGTCTAAGCCTGTGAGTATCGACCTAGGACAGCCTTCGCTGGCTGACGCAATCATTATTTGGTTGTTGGTCGTTTCATTAGGACAAGACTATCATCACCTACCTCGATACTCTTCCACCATTTCCACTTTATCTTTTATCAGTAAGCCCGCACGTTAGCCCATTACGACTTGGTTAACGCGTGTGTCCCTCAGTGTCCACCACCTCTTCCACCTTGTCCGCCTCTCTCCCCTCGTTTCACAACCGCTTCGGTTCGGTCGTCTCCTTCGACGACGGTACTTGGGCCTCCTACACCTTTCCCACAGACGCCGAGATCGCCGCAGAGAGCAACTGGTTAGAGCGCGAGAACAACGCCGAGCGCAGCACCTCGCCCCAGTACTCCCCTCTGCCCTTAGACGCCCCGCTCGCCAGCTATTCACGTCTGAGCAGACCGGTCTCGCCCCGCTTCTCACTCGCCCCTACCGCAAACGACCCGTCTTATGTAGAAAGAAGAGGGTTCGTTTCGCCTAAGTTAGAGTCAGAGTTCGACCCCAACGACGTAATTGGCATCGGCAACGTACCAACTCTGGAACGTGTGCTGTCACCATCCCCGATTCCATTTCATCGTACTCCGACTCCTTACCCACGTGAGATCCCAAACAAAAGACTGTTTAGGGGTTATCGACAAATCGTTCGCGAAGAAAGAGGACTCAATCGCTGGGAACCCTCTACCCTACGAGCATACCTTCGTCCAAAGCAGACGCTAGCTAGACAAAAGAAGTTCCCATACTACTAGGGAATAGGGTTAGCAGCGAAATAGAAAGTCAGATCAGGAAAACCCTCTCGTGACCTGAATCACCATGTCGGGACTTAATCTCGAAGCAGAACTCCTCGCAACACAAAATCTGCTGCAACACCTGCAAGCAAGAGTTGAACAGACGGAGAAAGACAAAGAATCACTCACAGAAGCATTAGAGCGAGCAGCTCAGAAGTTAGAACAATCCGCTGCTGAAAGTCAAGCAGCTGACCAACGAACGAGAGAATTACTCGACCTTACGACATGGGCTAAGGCTCAACCCAGATACGGATCCGGAGGAACAGGCGGTAATGGATCAGGACCAACGAAGATAGAAATCTTCTGTGATCCCGGGACCTATGACGGATCCAAAGCCAAATTTGAAGATTGGTGGATCAAGCTCCAATGTTGGATGGATGCCAATCCAAAACACTTCGATATGCCAAATCCGGATTATGATCCCACGGATACCATATTACATATCGAACCACCAACCATCCCCAATGTCAAGAATCGAGCGTACGCTCTTCTGTCACGCTTGAAGGGCACCAAAGGAGAGCATTTCGCTGATGTCGAATTGCAACAACTCGCAAACGGGACAAACACCCGGAACACGTGGAATGCATGGAAAGAAACCATCGAGAATCTCTTCCGTCCCCAACTCCAAGCTGATTGGGCTCGGCACGAACTCACGAAGTACCGACAGTCGGAACATACCGACATTGACACGTATCTCGCCAAATGGAGAAACTTGACATACAAAGCGAAAGTCGCAGATGACGAAGCAATCTGGCTTCTGGAGAATAACGTGTCCTCGGAGATCAGGAAAGAGATCTTCCGTCAAGGACTCCGCGGAGATGCACTCCTATTGGATCACACCACGATGCAGCGCAACCCACGTCAAAACAAATTGAATTCTTTGATTCAACACATCCACCGGATTGGAAAGAATCAAGAAGCGTACAGGTTGTTCACAAAGCCTACACACGTGCAACACATCAAGAATACCGAAACAGCGGAGATTAACACTCTGCGGTGTTTCAACTGCAAGGGACCACATGCTGCAAAAGATTGCAAGAAGCCGAAGAACCCTTGTCCAGAATGCAAATTCCTCGGAGGTGGACACCGCCGTGATTGCAAATCGCGGAAGGTCCGGAACGCCACCACCGAAGAACCTCGCACGGAACAACCTCGTGCGATACAAGGTATGAATTTCGAAGAAATGAAGGCTTACTTCGCAGATCTTCTTGACACCGAAAAGAAGGCGTCAAAAGGCACAGTGGCATGAACGGACTGGGTGTTCATGTCGCTAGTAATAACAGATATTCTCTTCTTCCTGTGCAGGACACATTCGACGATGATGCGACAGATAATTTAACCACGTCAGAGGGGTCCGAAAGGCTCGGCCGGGACGTAAAACCGGTGCTTAATTCCTCTATCCCTACACCGACACCAATACCTGTCACAGAAGAAGAAGAAGAAATCCCAGATCTTATTGCCACCGAAGAAGATGACGACGAACAGACGGAACCACCCGCAGTTCGTCTCCGAACCCTCAATCCTGAAAAAGAGATAAAACTACCGATCACGGTGTTTTTCGGCACCAATAAACGAAACGCAGAAGCGCTAGTAGACAGCGGCGCAAACGTTTCCTTTATTGACCGACAATGGGCATTACGACATCATGTACCCATTAAACGCCTTCCACGCCCTATTCCGGTCTACAACGTGGACGGAACGAAGAATTCCGCCGGCAGCATCACACATTCCGCGGATCTCATTATCTCTTTCGACGGACACAAAGAACAAATCAATCTCGAAGTCACGGATCTCGGAAAGAATTCCATGATCCTCGGACATTCATGGCTAAAGAAGCACAATCCGGACATTAACTGGAAAACCGGAACGGTTCGGATGACACGATGCACAGATCGCTGTCACAAGTCCGCCTTCCTTCGTTGCATACACAAAGAAGAATTGGAAGCGCTTCACTCCTTCCTTCTACGACAAGCAGAAGCAAAGAAGGAAGAGAAGCCAAAACCAAAAGAAAAGACACCGGAAGAACTCGTACCACCGGAATATCACGAATTCCTTCCCACGTTTTCCAAACATGCATCGGAAAGGATGCCCGTACGAAAGCCTTGGGATCATGCCATTGATCTCAAAGAATCATTTCAGCCAAAGAAAGGTCGTCTTATTCCGCTTTCGGTCACGGAACAAGAAGAAGTATCCGCCTTCGTAGAAGATCAATTGAAGAAAGGATATATCCGTCCAAGCAAAAGTCCACAAACGTCACCCGTGTTCTTCGTTCCTAAGAAGGATGGCCGGAAACGCATGGTTCAGGATTATCGCTATCTGAATGAGCACACGGTAAAGAACAATTATCCACTTCCGTTGATCTCCCAACTCGTTGATCGCCTCAAAGGCGCGAAACTCTTCACCAAGATGGACCTTCGCTGGGGATACAACAATGTTCGTATCAAAGACGGTGATGAATGGAAAGCCGCGTTCACCTGTCACCGCGGATCGTTCGAACCCCTTGTCATGTTCTTTGGTCTCTGCAACTCTCCCGCCACTTTCCAGACGATGATGAACGAGATCTTCGCTGACATGCCTGATGTGGTCGTCGTCTATATTGATGACGTTCTCGTCTTCACTAAGACGGATAACCAAGCAGATCATGACAAAATCGTTTTGGAGGTTCTTCGTCGCTTACGCGAACACGATCTTTTCGTCAAGCCGGAGAAATGCTTCTTCCGTGTTCGGGAGGTTGAATTCTTGGGTATGATCGTTACGCCTGATGGCATCAAAATGGATCCCTCCAAAGTTTCCGCCATCCAACAGTGGCCCACGCCATCCACGGTGAAACAAGTCCGTTCTTTCCTTGGGATGGCAAATTTTTATCGCCGCTTTATTCAAGGCTACGCCCAAATCGCACGGCCGTTACACGATCTCACCAAGAAAGATGCACCGTTTAGTTGGTCGGAGAAGTGTCAACAAGCCTTCGAACAATTAAAACAACACTTCACAACGGCACCAATTCTTGCCTTCCCCGATGATCAAGCTGAGTTTCGACTGGAAACAGATGCATCCGACTACGCCACAGGAGCTGTACTAAGCACCAAGAAAGGTGAACACTGGCATCCCGTTGCTTACGCCAGCCACTCCATGACGCCGGAACAACGAAATTATCCAATCGCAGACAAAGAAATGCTCAGCGTCATCAACGCATTGGAGATATGGCGCCACTACCTCGAAGGGGCACGTCACACGTTCGAGGTGTGGAATGATCACGCCAATCTCCAATACTTCATGAAACAACAAGATCTGTCCCGCCGACAAGCTCGGTGGGCCTTGTACTTATCCCGATTCAACATGGCATGGGTACATAAACCAGGCACCACTATGGGCAAAGCCGACGCACTTTCTCGTCGAATAGATCATCAACATCATGAAGAGGATAACAAAGGAATGACCATGATTCCTCCCACAGATGTCCGTCAGGTGACAATACGAACTGATGGGGATCATATCGAAGACGAGATACGACAAGAAGTCAAGAAGATGCCACAGTCAGATCTCGAATATCTCGCATCCACATATGGGATAACGGAACAAAAGGGGCTCCTGATGCATGACAAACAATTCTTTGTTCCCCTCACTCGTAATCTCCGTCGACGCCTTATCACTGCTCATCATGATTCTCCCATCGCCGGTCATCCGGGAATCGCCAAAACCAAAGAGTTGCTACAACGATCCTATTGGTGGCCTGGATTGACTACATCGGTCGAAGCCTACGTTGGGGCATGTGACAAATGCGCCCGACACAAACCCACAAACCAACAAACCCCGGGAACACTGCAACCCTTACCCATCCCCGCGGGACCATGGAAAGAAATATCAGTCGACTTCACCACAGATCTCCCTCTCGTCAACGGCTTCGATAGCATTCTAGTGGTCGTTGACCGCTTCAGCAAAGCCGTGGAGATCATTCCCTGTTCGAAGGCAATCTCTGCTCTCCAAACAGCAAAGCTATATCTCTCCAATGTGTGGAAACACCACGGATTACCAGATACAATTGTGTCCGACAGAGGTCCACAATTTGCATCTCAAGTGATGAAAGAAGTATGTGACAGGCTACGCATCAAACCTCTCTTGTCCACCGCATATCATCCACAAACAGATGGACAGACGGAACGGATGAACCGCGATATACAACAATATCTTCGGATGTTCGTCAACGAACGACAAGATGATTGGGTAGACTGGCTTCCCATTGCTCAATTCGCCTACAACACAAAACAACAAACGTCAACAAAGAAGTCCCCTTTCCAGGCTACGCTACAATATGAACCCCGAATGGGTTTCGAAGCGCGGAAAGAACGAGCACCCGCAGCTGCATCCTTCGTTGACCAAATCAAAGATACGTTGTTGCTGGCACAACGCCGCATGAAAGAACAAGCGGATAAACACCGAAGAGAAGTTGACCCTTATCAAACGGGACAAAAGGTTTGGCTTTCCACGGAGAATCTACATCTCACACGTGCATCAAAAAAGTTGACAGAACGATGGATCGGTCCTTATCCGGTTAAGGAAATGATCGGCACTAATGCAGTCCGGCTATTACTCCCGAAATCCTTGCGGATACATCCTGTTGTCAACATCACACGTGTCAAGCCATATAAAGAACGACTCTCCGGTCAACCCGTGGAACGACCTGGACCGGTAGAAATAACGGATGAACGGGACAGTGAATACGAGGTAGAAGCCATCGTTGACTCACGAATGAAGAATCGACGCTTCGAATACCTCGTGCAGTGGAAAGGCTATGACGAAACGGAACGAACCTGGGAACCCGTGTCACACCTGACGCATGCCTCAGATGCTATTCAGGACTTCCATGACTCACACCCCTCGGCTCCACGGCGACTCCGAATGACGCAGGCTGACTTTGCCAACATTTTCGCCTTTTGCGGAGCTCCAATTCCGGAAAAGCCCGCTCATCTTTTACCTTTTAATCGCCTAGAGGAAGAAGAGGATCATTAACACTTCAATGGAATCCCGTTTCACACCCACCTGGTCGATTCCCGCTCTCACTTACTCCTCTCCGTCTTCCCCTTCTCCTCTCCTCTTGACCGCCCTTTCCGGTTCCTTTCTCATCCTAATTACCCTCATCGCCCCCATGGCACTCG
>JBBPTB010000917.1:0-12601 GCA_038093875.1 Boletus tylopilopsis
CTTATCTTTCGAAGTCACGTGACATATGACGTCACAATGACTCATTCCTGGTGACTCATGCTGATGTGGCATGACTCACACCCTATGCCCTAGTGACTCCTTCATCCTATTTTAGTAACTTGTAGTTGGTCCGTGTGCTCGTCTGTACCATATATAAACCCCAATCGAGCACCAGAGGACCTCAGTCTTATCCTCTTGGTTTTTCCCTCTCAACCCTTGAGAGTCGTCCACGATCTACAGACTCACTTAGTCCCTCCAGTGAGTATTGACCTGAGTTCACCTTCATTGGTGACATTAACCTTTATTGGTTGATTGGTCACTTCACTATGTATTCCAAAAGGATGGTCAAATCTGTTTCTTAGTTGTCTATGTCAACGATCTACTCCTAGCTGCTTCCACCTGGAAGTTCATGAACTCCATAAAAGCAAAACTCTCTGCTGCATTCAAAATGCGAGACCTTGGGGAAGCCAAATTCATCCTTGGAATTGAACTCAAACGTGACCAAAAACTCCAAACCATATCTTTATCCCAATCACAGTACTCCCAAATGGTTCTGGAACACACTAGCATGTTTGCCTGCAAACCAGCACAGACCCCCATGACACATGACTCCCAACTGTCTGCAATTGACCCAAACAATGATCAGACCATTCCAGAAATGATCATTGAAGGCAAACAGGTTTCATACCTCACAGTCATAGGATCACTAATGTATCTCATACTCGGAACTTGCCCAGATCTCGCTTATGCAGTAGGCACACTCAGCTGTTTCAGTGCCAAACCCAAACACATTCATTGGGAAGCAGCAAAATGTGTACTACAATATGTCCAGGCTATCAAGGACATGGAACTCCATTTTGATGGAACAGAACTTTCTACAGACATGGACTTCCATGGATACTCCGATGCTGGATGGTCTCAGGACCCTGACAACTCCCGTTCCACTTCCAGTTTTGTTTTTATCAGCAATCGTGGGGCCATTTCCTGGTCCAGCAAACAACAAAGCATGGTAGTGCTCTCCACTACAGAATCAGAGTACATTGGACTCAGCAATGCTGGGCAACACTTGGCCTGGCTCTGGAGCTTCTTTGATGAAATTGGACACTCTCAGAAAGTCCCTACAGAACTGTTTTGTGACAATCAAGCAGCCATCATTCTCTGTCGTGATCCACAGTTCTGAGCCCGGACCAAACACATTCAACGAAAATACCACTTCATTCAGGACGACATAGTTGGAAAGGGAGAAGCAGTAGTCCGATATGTTTCCACCAAGGAGATGGTAGCAGACATACTCACAAAGCCTCTTGCCAAAGAGCCACACTGGAAATTTGTTCGAGGTATGGGATTGCAGCTACATTCAAGTGGGAGTGACAAATAATGGCCATTCCGGCTGTTCCATGTTCTGATCTCGGAACCCTACGTTCCGGAACCACTTCCAGAACTTTCCCACACCTTCCGGACTCAGAAACGCTGGAACTACTTTACAAACCTTCTTTCAGGGTTATCACAGTGATATTGCAGGTAACATAATACGAGTGTACCTTCATTCATAGCATATATATATCAGCACCCCACTTACAAGCACCTCAGTCATTTCCACCCATCTTAGGCAGCGGCTGAGGTGAGTTACCTTTACCTAGTTTTTCATCCCCTACTAATGTACCATAGTATCTGGCAACTCCTGCCATCTCTCAGTTTGTTTCAGGATCCCGTTTTACCCTTTGCCCTAATGGTCTGTGCACCATACAGGATTAGTATATAAACCCCAGAGTACTAGCTAGGAGCCTTAAGCTAGTTCTATGCCATAGATTCTGCATTCATACACCCTGTCCCTTGCAGCACCCTAGGTGCCTTGCCAATCTATCGCTTTACTGGTGTACTGGTGCTAGGACGTCAAGACTTCGTCCCTTTTGAACCTCACTAGCATTTCAAGCACTCCTCACTTGGCTCACCAGTTCCCACCCTACTGGAACTGTCTTTGCCCTGCTTGTCATAGGTCACACCTTAGTGTAGAAGTATACTCAGTACAGGACGGAGTCTGTGACTAGTATATTGCACACCTGTAGAAGTATACTCAGTACAGGACGGAGTCTGTGACTAGTATATTGCACACCTGTAGAAGTATACTACAGAGTGTAAGTACAAAGTATAAGGATAGAATGACTGAGGTAGAGATGCATCAAGACAAAGATTATCTACCTGATGATTATGTAATATGGAAGTAACCAAGTCCATCCGTTTGAATAGTAGTCTGTAGTAAATATTACAACACTTAGTTGGTTGTAGGCCTCACTCTGTGTACAGGACACGTACTTCGCTGGGCCTCTCGCTCGCGGTACACAAGGATACCTACTGGCTACTATTGATCCAACCTCCTCTAGCAAGACACCTATTCCATCAGGGCACGTGCTCACAGTAAGCATAACAGTAACATTCCATTGACTTCTTTTGTTCCATGTGTCCATTGGAGATAATCCTTCTTGGATTCTGTCACCTTCTTCATGGCATTTTGCAATTCCAGTATGAATGCATCCATTTGTATGTGTACTTGTCGGATGTTTTGTGTGGGTATCACCATGATTCCTTGATTATCTTCTTCTTATTGCATGTGGTCTGCATGATGGGAAAGGGCATCCACTTTTCCCATCATGGAACCAGGTTTATGTGCCCAATTCATGTGGAAGCGCAACAGATACAAAGCCCATCTTGCTTGTTGACAAGACAGGTTTTGTTGTTTTGTGAAGTATTGAAGATTTGTGTGGTCATTCCATACATCAAATGGTAATTTCGTTCCTTCCAAATGATGATGCCACTGTTCCAATGCATTGATGACACTTAGCATTTCCTTATCTGCAATTGGATAGTTACATTGTTCAGGTGTCATGGAGTGACTGGAAAAGGCAACAGGATGCTACATTTCTCCCTTTTTTGTCAATAATACCACACCCATGGCATAGTCAGAAGCATCAGTTTCCAACTGATATTCAGCATCGTCATTTGGAAAGGCAAGGATTGGTGCAGTGATGAACCATTGTTTTAATTGATTGAATGCTTCTTGACATGTGGGTGTCCACACAAATGTCACATCTTTCTTTGTCAGACCATGGAGGGGTTGTGCAACTTGTGTGTATTCCAGGACAAAGCGGCAATAAAAATTGGCAAGTCCCAAAAAGGAACGAACTTGTTTTATGGTCTTGGGTATCGGCCAATCCTGAATAGCAGCAACCTTGGCAGGATCCATGCAGATTCCATCAGGGGTAATGATCATACCAAGAAACTTGACTTCCCAGATACGGAAACAACACTTCTCCAGTTTGACAAAGAGATTGTGCTCCTGAAGGTGATGGAGTACCTCCAAGACCACCTTATCATGTTCCATGGGGTTGTCAGACTTGGTGAAGATGAGGACATCATCGATGTACACCACAACGACATCAGGCATATCAGCAAAGATGTCATTCATCATGTTCTGGAATGTGGCAGGGGAGTTACACAGCCCAAAGAACATGACGAGTGGTTCAAATGATCCACAATGACAGGTGAAAGCAGCCTTCCATTCGTCACCTTCTTTGATATGGTCGTTATTGTATCCCCAATGTAGATCCATCTTGGTGAACATCCAAGCACCGCACAGTCATTCCATGACCTGTGATATGAGGGGAAGTGGATAATTATTTTTTACCGTGTGTTCATTGAGATAATGGTAGTCCTGGACCATCCATTTCTGACCATCCTTCTTCGGAACAAAGAACACAGGGGAAGTTTGTGGACTTTTGCTGGGACAGATATATCCCTTACACAACTGATCCTCAATGAAGTCCAACACTTCTTGTTGTTCAGTGACAGAGAGCGGAATTAGATGACCCTTCTTTGGTTGGAATGTATCCTTCATCTCAATGGCATGATCCCATGGTTTGCACACCGGCATTTGTTCTGATGCCTTCTTGAAGAAGGTGGGAAGATATTCATGGTATTCCATTGGAACTAATTCTTCTGGTGTCTTTTCTTTTGGTTTCTCTGTGGGTATTGTTGCATGTCACAGGAGAAGATCCACAGGAGCATCTAGTTCTTGTGCATGTAGAGTGAAGGATATTTGATTTTCCAATTCTTCCTTCTATATGCAGCGAAGAAACACCAATTTACGACATGTGGTGGCACATTGGGACATGGTGACTTGTCCGGTTGTCCAATTAATTTGTGGATTATGCATTTTCAACCATGTGTATCCAAGGATCAGGGTGTTTCGTCCGAGATCTGTGACTTCCACATTGATGCTTTCTTTGTGGCCATCAAATGTGATCACCAGGTCTGCACTGTGTGTAATACTTCTGGTGGAATTCTTCATTCCATCTACGTTGTACACAGGTATTGGTTGTCGAAGACAACAAAGAGGAACATGATGTTGCATTGCCCATTGTTGATTGAGGAACAAGATGTTTGCTCCACTGTTGACCAATGCTTCTGTATAGTGTCTTTTCATGCTGAAATGTACAGTGATCAGTAATTTGATCTCCTTGGCATTGGTTATCATACGGACATGACGTGGAATGTCTTCTTCTTCTTCATCTTCTTCGGTGGGAACTAATGCTGGGATTTCTTCTTCTTCTGTGCACATTGTGATGATGGGGGTAGAGGAATTAAGCACCAGTGTATTGTCCTGGCCAAGCCTTTTGGACCCCTCTGACATGGTTAAATTATCATTGTCACTACATGTGTCCTGCACAGGAAGAAGTGAATATCTGTTGTTAGTACTGGCTACACAAACACCCAGTTCATTCATGCAGCCTGATCTTTTGACACCTTCTTTTCGGTGTCACGGAGATCTGCGAAATACACCTTCATTTCGTCAAAGTTCATTCTGCAAATTGCTTGGGGAAGTTCTGTTCCTTCTTCAGTGGTTGTATGGACCTGTCTATTTTTGCAATCTTTGTGGTGTCTGCCTCCGAGGAATTTGTAATCTGGACATTGTTTCTTGGGTTTCTTGCACTCTTTTGCTGCATGCAGGCCTTTGCAATTAAAGCACTTTAAGGCATTGATTTGTTCACTATCTGCATCAGTGGCTTTTACCAATTGTTCATATGGTTTGGTGGGCTTCTGGAACATTCAGAAGGCTTCGATGGACCTTCCAATCCGGAAAACATGATCCATATAGGATTGTAGGGGAGTCTTGGATGCGGTGATCAATGCATGGACTCCATGTCGGAACAATTCCTTTTGGATTTCCTTATTGACATTGTTTTCCAGAAGCCAGATTGCCTTATGTTCAGAGATCTGGGCCTTGTACACCAGACTTCTGAACTTTGCCATATACGTGTCAACATCTGTGGTGTCAGTTTGTTTGTATCAGGTCACTTCATGTCGTGCCCAATCTGTTTGCAATTGAGGGTGGAAGAGGGCTTCTGTGATGCTTTTCCATTCCGCCCAAGTGTGACACATACTCTTATTGGCAGCGAGTTGCAACAATTCAATGTCTGCAAAGTGTTCTCCTTTGGATCCTTTGAGACATGACAACAGAGCATATACCCAATTTTTCACATTCGGGATGAACTCAGGTTCTCCCATAAGATCATCATCGTCAGCACTTATCCACTTTGGATTCTTCATTTCGAACTGTTTTGGGTTCGCATCAATCCAGCATTGGAGCTTGATCCACCAATCTTCAAACTTGGCCTTGGATCTGTCATACAATCCAGGGTCACAGAAGATTTCCACTTTGGTGGAGCTTCCTACTGCTGCCAATGTGTCTTTCTTGGTTCCGGTGCCTGCCCAATCATGTAATTCCAGTATTTCTCTGGTTCTTTGATTGGCGGCTTGACTTTCTTCACATGCTTGTTTCATTTTGGCTGTGGACGCATTGAGCGTGGTGAGCAAAGCTTCATTGTCTTTTTTGCTTTGTTCAACTCTGGCTCACAGACTCTCGATGGTTGCAGCCATGATGTGCATTTGTCCTTCCATGGTGTACTAGGCCCACTTGGGGTTTTGCCTGTAAAACATTCATATTCCTTGCTAACCCTTCCCTCAATAGGGGTACTTCTTCTGTCTAGCTAAGGTTCTGCTTGGCCTCAAGTATGGGCATAGGAAAGATAGGTCCCAACTCTGATGGGGTCTTTCCCATCTAACGATTCAACAATAACCCTTAAACAGTCACTCAGCGACTACTACTGGATATGGGGTAGGGGTATGATGGAATGGTACTCTCTCAGGCTCAGGGGAAGGAGTCGGAACGTTTCTGATGCCTGGACAGTCATTGGGATCAAATGATGAAATGGACCTTCTTGCTTCTATGAAGGGTTCAGTGTCTGATGGGGCGAGTGAGAAATGGGGACTGAGAAGCTGATCCAGGGTAAATGCTGCGAGAGGGGCTTCTAAGGGCTGAGGGAAGTACCAGGGCAAGATGCTGCACTCGAACTTGTTCTCTGGCTCTAACCAGTTGTTCTCAGCGGTGATCTCAGTGTCTGTGGGAAAGGAATACGAGGCCCAAGTTCTGTTGTTGAAGGCAATGATAGAACCGAAGCAGTTGTGAAAGGAGGCGAGGGAAGTGGAAGAGGAAGAAGTGGCGGACACTGAGGGACACACACGTTAACCAAGCCATATTGGGTTAATGCGCAGGCTTACTTTAGACAGCGGTCAGGGGAATATTGGTGTGGCATGGGAGACTGGTGTGATACAGATGGAAACCAATGAAGAAAGACACAATGAGGATAGGGACTAGGCTAAGTGCTGTGATTGTGAAAGGCACCAGTGTTGAGTATCGAGGTGAGGAAAGTAGTCTTATCCTAATGAAGTAATCAATCAACCAACTAAGGTCAACATCACCAGTGAAGGTGAACTCAGGTCAATACTCACAGGAGGGACTAAGCAAGTCTGTAGATCATAGGCAACTCTCAAGAGTTGAGAGGGAAAAACCAAGAGGATAAGACTGAGGTCCTCTGGTGCTCGATTGGGGTTTATATACTGTACAGATGAGTGCATGGACCAACAACTACATAAGGAAATAGACCATAAGAGGAAAGAGAGTGAGTCATGCCACATCAGCATGAGTCACCAAAGATAAGGGTCAAGTCATACTCGAGTCAGAAAGATAAGAAGTGAGTCATTGTGATGTCATATGACATGTGACTGGGAATGAGTCAGGATGAGTTGTTGTGATGTCATGAGTCATGTGACTGCAAAAGATAAGATGAAGAAATATGAGAAGGAAGGGGAGAACATATGGAAAGAAAAAAAAAAAAAAAAAAGAACAATCATAACAAATAGAGAAAAGGGTGGGATATCTCAATCTATAGTGCAAATGTAAATGAGATACTCTATATAGTGGAAAAAGTAGGATATACCAATTTATTCAAATCTATAGTACTGTATGTATGTGCAAGGGATTTCCCACACAGCAATATATTCAAATGGAATTCATGAGCTATATAGGGCTTATGGACTGAAGAAAAGAGACCCCTGATGTTATGCTTACCGCGTTGAGTCAACTCCTGGAACCTGGAGTCAACGGAGAGCGAAGTAGTAGGTGAAAGCGGAGGCGAGAATAAAGAACAAAGCGAGTATGCCAAGGGTGAGGAGGCCCGTTTGATAAGGCGACAGCTTGGGCAAGCACAAGCTGGCGCTGCCTTCCGCACTCTCGTAAGAGCCTATTGGAAAGGCGAGTGGTCCTGGTTCCACTCAGATACGGTCGAGGCAAGTCAAGTCCTGCGTGGAACATGCAAGGAGAGAGTTCCGTCGAGAGGGAGCAGATACAACGCAGTGTATTGCGTAGAACTAACTTAGGGAGCTCTACTACTGCGACAAGGGTTTATATACTACGGTTGATGGTGCACGGACCGTCGGGTCAATAAGGGCGTCGCTAGCAACGGTGAGAAATCTATGATCAACGGAGCTCCGCTGTCAGGAAGATCGGAAGGTGAAGGATCAGCGGAGTGACAGGTGAAACACTACCATGGTGACCCTAGGAGTCAGAGTGACTCATGGTCGTACAAGCTCGGAATCAGGGTGACTATGGGGAAAACATCGGATGGGGTTGGGTGTCCCATCGTGAGGAGAAAGTGAGTCCAATAACAAGAAGAAAAAAAGTATCCAGTATCCGGTAATCCGGTAATCTGTATAGTCCGTAACACCTGACACTCCTGGGATATCCCTGAAGCCAGAGGACAATCATGGGATATTGGGGATAAATAATTAACCCATGGTATTCAATGGGGAAAACTGTGCAAAAATCAAAGGGGCAATGGGTTAACCCATATGAAGGGGGGGAAACTCATGGAAATGACACCAATAGGGTTAATATTTACCCCAAAATTGTTACACCTAAATGGTAGGCATATAGGAGGTGCCTGAAGTGGACATCATGGGGCCCCAATGACACTTTCAGTGAAATTAATGCAAACCTACAGGGGCCAATCAACAAAGTTCAGAGACAGCATATGGGTCCCACCAGACAACCATCCAGGGGCCCTGCTCAACATTATCAACAATACCATCTGCCATCCATCTGCCAGCCCAACATGACAGCATAGGGAAAACCATTTGCTGACCACATGGGGCCCACCAACACAATCAGCTCATTGGCTCGCCACTCATTAAGGGCCTCATTCAACCCAATCAGCAAACCAAATCCTTTACAATATAGGGCCTCACCCAACCTGGTTGGCAGACCATATCACTCACAACATAGGGCTAACCCAATATTGTCATTTAACAACTGGTCTCACTATACATGGGCCCCACCATGCATTTGGAAACCCTAGGCAATTCAAAATCAAGGCCCCCATTGTAATGTACAAGCTTGTTAAGCTGTCGGCCCTTACCGACCCTCGGCCCACCTCGGGTCATCCACGTCACTCAGCCCATTTTCAAGCAGGCTCATCAAGAGCATCGGTACAAAGTAGCTGAAGGGGCTCAATAAGTGACAGAGGAAGGATAAACTGACCTGTATTTCAGGAAAGCGCTTCGAATGAGATCATAATATTCCTTTTCAAAACTTTCGAGAGGACCTGTCAGAGTCTTGATCAAATACACTGAATTTTCCCAATCATGCACGACCGTCAGTCATACGAATTGTAAAGAGGCAGTTATTTTTTACCTCGTAGTTGAGAATATCCATTCTTATAGGCACAGCGGCACGCGTTTTAATGTCAAAGACACCAGTTCCGGGTAGTCGAGGGTCAACACAGTCGAGCGCATGACGAACCGGTCGGACTGTTGTATGGGATGTAAGGATGATCCACCGGATAGACGGCAAAAAATACACTCACCGCCGCATACCGATACGCTTCTCGTCTCGTATCGGAGTCCTGCTCGACAATGGGGGCAGAACGTAATAAGTTCTTGAACTCTCCTTCAGAGGCGGTCAAGAATGTTTCCAGCATCGTTCCCTAAATTGATAAATATACAGCGTTTACGACGAAACGACGGTAAACAACACTTACCATCCACGTCAGCACATTTTTCATGGGCCAATTCTTCCGTTTTGTCGGAGTCGACTAACCATACGCCTTCCTTGTAGTTGAGCACTACGGATGTAGGCATGCGCTGGCCGGGGGTAAAACTCGTTGGCTAACAAGGGTTGGACATGGATTTCTCAGTGACGACAGCATATACTCACGTGGTGAAGAAAAGCACGACTCAGTGGACTGGTATCCACTTCTTTGTCACCAGAAATTAAAAAATAACAGTGACCCAAGAGCCCTGTCAGCGAGGACGTCGATCCCGCAAACGGTCGTTTGTGTTGTTTTGCGATCTTCCAAAGGTCCTGGATGATAAGATTATGTTGGTATGAGACGACAGCCGATGATTGAGTGAGACGGCCCAACGAATGCCACGTACGTTATCCATCGAGCTCTTCACGAACCCTGTCACGCGTTCAAAGGCAAAGTCAGTGACGGCAGGTATGGACTCCAGCCAAGGCGTAAAGTTGTAAATGCGAGAACGATGGGCTGGTGCGAGACCACGAGACAATGATAGAGAGGATGTCAGAGTAAGCTAGTCCGAGTCAGAGCATCACTGACTTGAACAACACGCGATCGAGCCCGTGGGCAAGCTGTGCGATAGGTTTATGCTCGGAAGGTGATTCGACGTCTGGTATCGGCATTTCAATCGCTTGCAAGTCAAGGAATCTCATAACACACCTCGAAGGACACTGTTACATTGTTCGGCGTCATCGGTGAGATAACCTTCTGTTCGGCGCATATAAGGAACACGATGTGGAGGAAGTGCACGACCGGATGACGAAGGGTGAGATGTGGCTGGTACGCTCTCTTTTCTGGCGCGGAGCTTGGATACAGCGCGACGCTTCGTTGGCGACGGCGGCGCTAGCTCTAGACAATGAATTCAGCAACATTCGGACGTCCAATAAGTCGACGCACCATCTTTTCCCCAACTATCCCGTGTAAAACTGCTTCCATCGGAGTCCTGTTCCTGTTCGCGCACGACGGAGAGTCCCTTGGATTTTCGTCCGCTTTTCTGACGTTCTCTGGTGACGATCTGCGTTGATTTGAGTTTTTTGCGTGCCGGTTTCGTTCCCTTGGGTTTGAGCGACATGCTTCTCTTCTTGGTCGACTCTGGTGCACTAGCAAGTCTCAAGGACGGCGTCGTCCTTGCGGGTAGCGAGAGGCTCGGCGACCGAGCGAGGAATGGCTGCACGACACGTCTTCCAGCGACGACCAGAGCGAGCCGTGGCCATGTCTTGGAAAGTGACCTAGTGACCCCGCAACAAGTACATGTTGATTCACACTACACCATACCAAGTGAAAAATGCTGCTGTGCTGCAAAAGAGCTGAGAAAAGGGAGTGTGTATGCCAAGTCCGAGTGGTGTCATCAAAAGAAAAACTGTCTGCGTCCAAGACTCCAAGGCAATGCCAACGCTTATCCTCAAACCGCTAGTCATCGTCTCTCCCACAAATAAAGTCCAACGTGCTCTTCAAAACACGCTCGTCATCCTCCTTGGTGATCTCGAGATGCTTCATGTTCCGCCCTGTAGTGAGCCGTGGGTGCAGCTGCGTGTGGGGATACCGCGCCCCGCCCACCTTGCCGCCCCAGTCGAAATCCAACAACATGAGTCGCTCCTGGACGCGCATGATGTTCGGTGGTCGCAGATCACCATGGACGTACTCCGCATTGTGCATCGTGTCGACCATCTTGCGCAATGTACTGGTCCACTTTTGCTGAAGGCCGGAATTGAAAGTAGGGGCGAGCAGTGTCCCCTTGACGTACTCCATCGCAACGGCAATGATGCCTCCTGGAAGCTGTTCATAGGCATACAGCTTGGGGGCAAACCCCTGGCTAGCGCAAAACGCATGCAGCTCGGGTGAATAAGACCGTGTCAACTTGATAACAAGACCAAGATCACTGCCATTGAACGATGCCGAGTAGACGTGCCGGTTGACATCTTTCGCCACAAAGCCAGCAATTATAAAGTCGATGTAGGCAGTCGGAGAGGGGGGAGGATATCTGATCAGTCTGTTGATTTGGGGGTAAAGTGGATATTTGATAGGTGTTAACTTGTTATCAACGAGGTCCTTTGCCGCTGTTTGAATACTTGCAACCAGGACGGATGCGGCCCGGAACGCAGTGCGCAACCCATTGTAAGCAACGTCGAGAGGTAGACACCAGATGCCGTCCGTAATGGGTATACACACAACTGCACCAACATATGCAAATGCGAAAAACGTGACAGTGGGACCTGATGGAGTCAATGCGAGGCAGACTCAAAGAATGGGATGAACTTACCAACAATTGTGATGCCCAGCGCTGGCAATCTAGACCCTTTCGCTGCCGCGTTATACGTCTCGGAATTGAACACGGACTTGACCATGTGGTTGTAATAGCAGGCCAGCTCGGCTGATGGTACCGCGCTACTACCTGCAATCTCGTTTTTGAACTCCACCAGGATGCAAGGGATGAGGGATCCGCAGTAAGAGTGGCCGTCAGTTCTTGGGGGGTTGGGCCTGCCCGTTCCAACAACCGGTCCCGCTGTTATAGGGGTGCGAAACGAATCAAATCCAAATATCTCATTGAGATATTTCAGCCCTTCTTCATTCCGTTTTGCCTCATTGGGGTAAACTCGAGACATCGCTATCAGAAGTCCATCAACACCCCTTTCAGCTTTGTCATCCAGCCCTGCGGGGATAGAAGCGCCACGGAAAATATCACGGAACTCTCCAAACCCGCGGAATAGAACCTCTACGGGCATGGCTTTTTGGTCCATAACTGGGCCACTGTGATTGAAGGGCAAGCGGTAGTCGAGGAGGCGGCCAGAGCAGGCTTGCAAAGTGCGATAAACGCTAGAATCGATACCAGATGGGGGGTAGTTGTCAATCTCCTGGCGTTGGGTAGCTCTTTTGGCCACATCCCAAGACAGATAATCTTGTTGCTCTGCAATTTGAAGATCAGGGGATGTCCCTTTAGGTGTGGACATGCTCACCCAGATGACGTACTTCCACTGTGACACAGAGGAACTTGGAGAAGGGTACGTCGTCAAACTGTAAAAATAGTTGGGCAAGGCATGGAAGCAGTTGCTCGTCTGTTGTAACCCGTGGAAGTTCGCCGTCCTTGTTGCAAGGAGTCTTGTAATAGGCAAAGTCCACTTCCCCCTCCAAAT
>JBBPTB010000918.1:0-12597 GCA_038093875.1 Boletus tylopilopsis
TCGCTTGACTCAGGGTATACGATCGAGGACAGGTCCCCGCACCACTGGTTTCATGGGTAGCTGCGCCAATCACTGCCAGGCACATTGCATAGGGTTCATATAATTGGCATGCGAGGCATCGGTGAGTCGAGTTGATCCAGTCTGCCAAGTTTCCTAATAGTTTTCTCTTCGACGCTTTTGCCTCTTTCGTCCTTCATTTTCCCTATCAATACGGGCTCGTTAGATCCGACGGCCATCTCCACATCGCCACAGCGCGTGCTCGAGATATCATCACAATACCACCATCTCTCGATTCTTAAGGGTCCGAACGTTCCCACCCAGTATCGATTGCTCGCAGGGAGAAGAAACCACAGGGATGGAATATGCCAGTGGAGTCGAACAGGAAGCTAGCGCGTCACTTTCCTGGGAGTCGAGCGTATTTAGCCTTTTAGACGTTGAAACAGACCTCGATCTTCGCCTTGATCCCCAAAATGGTCCTCGTTTCGCAGAACATCAAGGGTAAAGCTGTCCCCCCTCCCTTGTCTCGTAAGGCCTGACTCAACGTCGTTGTATCCGCAGCGACCACGACCTATCCTCTGCGCAGGCTAGCAGACGACCTGGACACGTTGTGCTTTCTCGAGTCTCGGCGTTGATTAGTACATCAAGGGTACAAAAGTAATACTCCATCCAGTTGGTCGCAGTCAAGGTGTCTAATAATAGTGTGTTCCAGCGTTGACTGTCTCGCCTGTCAAGATACCTGTAAAGCCGTGGCATGTTTCCACGCACCCTGTGGTCATTACTTTTGCCCCGATTGTACCGTCGGCATGGCGGAAGCAGCGATCGCTGAAGGAAACGAGGCGCTCTTCCCATTGCGATGTTGCAACAAACCGCTCCCTCCACAAAAGTTCCTCAAGTCATTGCCCAAGCCGCTTCGTACCTCTGTCGCTGAAAAAATAGAGGAAATGTCTGTTTCTCCATCCCAACGGTTATACTGCACCAACGGGGCATGCGTGGCATTCCTCGGCCGATCGCCCTGGATGAAAAAAGTCGTTTCGTGCCCTCGTTGTCACACCGAGGTCTGCTCGAAATGCAAGCACACGTCCCACGCGCCAAAGCCATGCCGATCCGTCGAGTTTGCACGTCAAGCAAGAGGATATGCCTCGGCACAGGGCTGGAAAGTGTGCCCAGGCTGCGCGGTGATCGTAGAGCGGCGCGATGGATGTTCGCACATGCTCTGTCGGTGTGGGACGCGATTTTGTTATCGCTGCGGTAGGAGGCAGCGGTGGTGCTTGTGTCGCTTTTTCTGAAGCCCGCCCTGGCGGCGGCGGGGGGTGCGATGCACGACGATGATCATTTGTCGGTATGGCTTGATTGTTGTCCGCTATCCCTTTCCCATCAGCAACAGCCACCACCGTCCTCGTGGCCCCAATCATCACCTTGAGGTGGTTACGCCACGCGTACTGCGCGCATAAGGTGGGTGTCAAATCTCTCTGAAAACCCTTTCACCACCCCATACATAACGTATACCGTCGCGTCGACTGTTCATTGTATATATTATTCGCAGTCGATCACGCGTATGTCTGTATTACAGGATATCTAAGTTTCACAGTAGACTGTTGATAAACATACATTAGATACTGAGACTGAGACTGCGGGAAACGTTTCAATACCGAGAAAGTGCCTGGCGCACTAAATGCAAGAACGTCACGCGACTTTCGCGGTTCCACAGCAACCAACATGTATGCGGTCCCGTAAACGTAGTCCAATTGGGGCTCGTCTCCGTATATCCACTGATGATTTCATCGGCGTTATCTTGTGTGGCTGGCTTTTTATAAAATGCGTGACGGCGAAATCAGCCGTCGCAGACGAAAACGATGCCTTCGACGTCATCCATGCTCAGCCATGAAGGGTCTCCCGAAGATAGTCGTCGTACCATATCTCTTGAAACATTCCCTTGCTGCACGTTGAGCTCCTTGGTGGTGACGAGGTTTAGCTCTGGTTCCCAAATCTCACGGGAGAGCAGGCGGAGGGAATAACAAAGACCAACCTCGTCGCATGCGTCTGCGAGCGCACGATCCGATCCTTGAGCGGGGAATAGACTTATGGTAGAGGTTGTAAGTGAGAGTGGTGTGGTAGCAGGCAACGAAGCACACAGAAGGCCCTAGAGAGAAGTCCTCTGGTCGAAACTCTTCGCGGTCATTCGTGGTGAGACCAGGAGTTACGATATGTATGACTCCAATATTGCTTTATCGGCCGTGAGCCAGCTTCAAGTTGAACGTGCGATGATCGCAAGGTGGACTGTTACAAAGCAAATGCCGACTACGATAGTCAACTCAGCGAGTGACCAGGAAGAACAGCCATAATTCTGAATCTGCCCGCGTTTTGCAACATGATGGTCTTGGAACAGGAGTCGTGGGAATTACTGGATGCTGCTCTTACATTGACCCACGGTGGATCTTACAAGTCCAAGTAAAAACTTGCAACTTGCATAGGTGCGTCTATGCGGTCTACCTAATCCTAATCTGATGTAGATTGTAGTCCGATCCACTTTTGCAGCGAGTTTACATGACGACAAACGTCGAACACTAGGCCGCATTTGCAACGTGCTTGGCACGCGCAACACACGAGCTTCGGCCAGGCTGTGTCAAGGTTATTGCGCCGTTGGAGGATGATTGGTGTCTCAAAGTTGCACGGTGGCTGAGCTCACATTGTTCACTGGTTGGTGTGTTGCACAGGCTCTGCCGTATACTCGCCTTCCGTCGAGCATCCGATACACCCCTCACCTGTGTATGAGTGGCCGTGTTGACGCTATTCGGTGAGTTCCCGGAAACGATCTTATTGCTGTGCGATCCTACCTTTGTCTTTTATTCATTCTCCGTTTCTCCGTCTTAACAGAAGCACAATATAATCCTGTTCCACTTCCGAAGGAGAAATTGAGACACATCGCGTTCCTAACCGTCTGCGACAACCATTTGAATCAGTTGCCTGATACCCGTATATCCTAGGCGACGTAACATCATGAGAAAGCAACGTGGACGCGAACAAGAAGCACACAAGTCGTTTTGGAGTCGAAACAATCTCTTGTCGCGTCGTGATCATCCTGATCCGCAAAACGAGCATCGGTCCGGTGTACACCCACAGTAAGTTGGACCCTTCTTGGTAATGGGACGACCATAACACCAATTTTTTGCAGGATCCACGATCAAACTTCCGTGAAATTCAGCATGGGATCGCCTGAGCACTCCGCCTTTTCCAGAGCTTTCGTAATGTTTGCGAGTCTACTAAGACAAAAAAAGTAGGTCTGATCTGATACCTTTCGCAACAAACTTGTCTGATGGTTTGTTCGAGTATCGAATGTCTCGTCTGTCAAGATCCCTTTAAAAGTCGCGCCTGCTTCCATGCACCATGCGGCCATTACTTCTGCCCCGAGTGCGTACCTGGCATGGCGGAGGCTGCCATCTCTGAAGGAAACGAGGGGCTCTTTCCATTGCGATGCTGTGACAGGCAGTTCCCTCTAGGGAAATATCTCAAGTTACTGCCCGAACCTCTCCGTGAATCCGTCGTTGCAAAACTGGAAGAGATATCTGTCCCCCCACCTGAACGATTGTATTGCCCCAACGATTCATGCTCTACATTCATTGGGAGGTCACTGCAGGGAATAGACGTCATGCCTTGCCCCAAATGTCATACCGAGATCTGTTTGGAGTGCAAACGTACAGCTCACTCACCAGATCCCTGTGGACCACCGGCCGAGGATCTTACTCGTGAGGCGACGCAGTATGTATCGAAGATGGGCTGGCAGATCTGCCCGAGATGTGCAGTCTTTGTGGAGCGGCGGGAGGGGTGTGCTCACATGACGTGTCGGTGTGGGATGTCGTTCTGTTACTCGTGTGGTCTGTCGGAATCGTCATGTCGGTGCGACTGAGCAATATGTGGATGGTCGAATTATTTATGTAGCTTGTTTCGCATGTATCACGAATGCCTTTGTTTTGTCTACTCGACTATCCATCACGTTTCTTACCCGGGTCTCATCGACGCCTAGTTTCACTGACTCTACCAAACTTACTATGAGTGGACCGTCGCTTGATCAATAGCTTCGATCGTGAAGTGTAGTGAAGGAAGTCGATCCTGTGCTTCAATTGATAGTCAATTGTTATCGTCCGGTAAGCTCGATGGATTGGCTCATGCACGATTTGCTCTCCACCGTGGTGCGTCGTGCTCACACCTGCGCGCGAATGTTTGAACTCGTACGCACAGGACCCCAGCCCAGGTAGGAAACAAAAACAGCTTGAATATCACAAAACAGGTGTGGTAGCTTTCGTTTTTACACAGGATACGTGGCAACATTGACAAGAAAATCCGACGAGAAGTCATCGGAGAAGAGTCGCGTGTGTGCGATGATGTCCAGAATAGCGAGTAACTGGGCTTTGGAAGTCGGCTTCTGTCAGCAGCTGTCCTCGAAGGATTTTCCCCATATGCGTCTCTGCGAAACCCATGCCTCTCCTTCGAATGACGAGCAACATCAACACAAAGGGGAGCGGGGAGTCGTCGAAAGTCATTTCGATCTCTGTCCCGAGCGAACCGGGGATTTGGAACCAGTTGCGCCGAACCAGCGTGCCAACATCCTCCGTTACATCCGTCGTAGGTAAACCGAGGAAATGTGACAGTCGGACATAGGAAGCATAATCCCTGATGTAAAGCTGTCCGGCAAAGATGTTCAACTGGTCGATTAAAGCCCAAGGCGGGTTCCAGTCAGAGGGAACAGGGGGGATGGAATACAGTCGGAGGTCATCACAGGGTTTGATGTGCCTGAGCGTGCGCGGTGTGTAGAGATGGAGATGGACGTGATTGCTAAGCCTGATTTCTGGTAGCAAGCTGTTGGCTTCGAATGGGCTCAGAACTACCAGAACGTCATTCCCATCCGGTTTCCCGGAGAGAACCCAATGAACAGGACGCAAATATTCGTCTATGCGTTCCTGTGACTGTTCATCTTCGACAATCGTCTCGCAGTAATCTGCCGTTGCTAAGATATAGGGGCTCCATACGTGAAGTTCGCTTGAAGTTGCAGATGTGTTGCCGAGAGTGTTAAAGATTGGACGGAACGCAGAACTGCTGAATGATATAACGCCGGTTTTCACGAAGTTCAGAACATCAGGGTGAAGGAAATGCTCCGCTGCTGATACCTTTCGTGACCGGTGTTCTACTTCTCGCTCGCGTTCTGGATCTGACACTGTCAGATGGGTGGTACTGGGAGAGGGTCTTGGGGCGTAGAGGTCTGCCAGCGATTTGGATTCTCGCTGGAGGCATGATTTCGCCACTTTCTCCGTGGCGGTATTGTCCCCACAAAAACTGGCCCAGGCATCATATCGAGATTTATGGTCGATCCCTTGCTGCGTCCAGTGAGGCGCCCAATGGACGATGTCAGCCCAGGTTTCGTGTATCGCCCATCGCAAGATGTCAAAAGTGGTGATCTCTTGGTCGTCCTGGGACATCAAAGAGCGAATCTTCCCGTCCACTCCAGGAGGGGCAAAAAACATGACACTGTGTCCGTGCCCAAGTTTTTGCATCCGCATGCATCCTGCCGAGCGCATATGGTGAGATCACGCGAGCTGGGCATGGCACAATAGGAACTACCTTGCACCAAATGATCTTTTGTTACTTTGGGTCCGAGGGTAACCGCGGCTCTGGACCCATCGGGGAACTTGATGTCAGTACCCCTCGTGTAGACATGGTCTAGATAGGCAACGCATCGATCCAGCTGCTGGACAAGTGGCGAAGATGACAGTGGCTGAATGGTTCCATTTCTCGCCAGTACCATCAACTCGTCGTCGTCGTTGAAATACAGGGCTCCATAGATATCAGGGCGACTCAAGTCGAGCCACGTCTCGGCCAGCTCGCGATTTGACACATCAAGTATTTGCGCACCGACATCCAGCAACACAGAGATCTCTGGTCTTTGAGAAATTATCATCTCGAGAAATTCGACCGTGGTCCAACGTTCGCCATTCTGATCAATTGCCACCATATACGAATTGTTCTCGGGGCGCAGAAGATAAACTAGAACTCTTGCATTTGTTCCTATCTGATGGAGATGTGGTGGGTCGTGTTGTGTAATGGATGTAGGTAAAAGATATTGAGCGTCATTCGTTCCAGAGAACCCTGGAAATTATGTAGTCAGCAATCACGATGTCAGGAAAGCAATGGATATTACCCACCGGAGATGAGATGATTTCGCCCCTCTGCTAGATCCCAGCTTGAGCTCGGTAGTTTCCAAGGGAACTCTTTGGCATACTTCGGGAACACAACTCTCGAGAGATAGTAATCGATTGCCGCTTGATTCTGAGCGAAAAGTGGGAAAATATCCTGGTCCCATTGAGATTTCAACCTAATATTGATACCACTGAGAGTCCGGAGAGAGTCCGGGACCGAGGCAGAAGCGCAACTGTCTAGCCAACCAGCGTAGTCGGCGGATGGCACATCCTGTTCCAGCAGCACTTCGAATGATTTTCTGAGTTGTTCTTCACTGAGGCCGGCATGGTAATAGGACAGACATGTAAGCAAAATTGTGATATCTGGGTGCCCGAACTCTGCAGTGGGTGCTGGTACGTCTTTGGCTCGAAAGGGGACCGCGAGCGACGTGCGGGTCGGGTCAAGGCCATAGTCTACGCGCCACCTGCGTTCCGTGATGGCGAACAGAAGCATTCCATTAGCCAAGAGACCACGAAAGAGTAGTAATGTACGCCAAGACGAGTTTTGTCGAGCGTATGCTTCGACCGCCTTGGTTGTCTCTGGAGGGATATCCTTGCGGGTTATGAAATCGCGAATGGCACCTCTGAGGCCCGGATGAAGGTGCGAAAAGCTGATATTTGGGAGGTGTCCATCGACGATGTCCTTGGCTATCAATGAAGTTAGGCGTGTACCTCCGTTGCCATGCACGATACGAATTCGAGGGAACGATCCGGGAAGACCGTAGTCACACTCTATTGAGTGGGGGACGAGGGTCGAAGGGTGAGCCAAGTGTTGATGCACTAGCCTGAGAATCTGTTGAGTAATTGTCCATCGATCGGGCGACCCCTCCAGGTGCCGTTGGCGACCGGAACTGTAGATCAGTTGGAAGCGTGAATGAAGCATCTCGTCGCACTCGTCCAGGATATCTCTGGAATGAGCTCGAAGAAAATTTTGAAGCGCCAGCCACTGCATGGCCAGATTAATGCTGAAGGTAGAGTTTCCGTCGCCGTCACGTTTGCTTCTACTCCCTCCAGTCGCGTCTTCTAGCAGTCTGTGAATCCAGTTCCTTGCCCGATGAAACATGGCGGGTACATGAGCATTTTCTGTTAGCTACGTTTTCAACCGTCAGCGGGTCCAGGACCACATTTTCAATAATCGTGTCAACGCTCACGGCTTTTTGGAACCATTCTCCTAGTACACGCTCAAGGGATAGATCCTGTTCCACCTGTGACCAAGTGGAAAAAGTTTTGTTTTTGAATAATTGCTTCTCGATGCTGGTCAGCTTGAGAGACAGCACGTGTTCCGGTTGCATAACAAGAACACCACGTCTATCCATGCATCTTGACAAAATATTCCGCAGTCGATTCGCACTGAAGTTCGACTCTGCGCGAGAAAAAGATAAGTGGTATATCGGCCTATTGACCAGCCCACCGAGGCGATCAGCCAGGAGTTGGAGCATCTGAAAATTCAATGCCTTGGGGACAATGACGCGTGCTAACTGGTCACCATCAGCAAGATCTGCGGCACAAATCGGGATGATGACGGAAGATTTCCCTTCACCCATGTTGACCTGCATGACGATGTTGTCCTTGGGCTGAGGAAGCATCATTTCCTTGGCCACATCCGCCTGAACACGACGGATGAGGAAATTCCCTTGCAACTGAAATGGAAGAAAAAAATGGTAAACCACCCATTGCATTTAAAACATGGAGGCGCACCTGAATCAACAGCCAGTCCGGGTGTTCTGTCGTTACCCATCCGTCGCATGGCTCGTTGCTTAGCTCCCTTATAAATTCTTCTGTGCTCTTGTACAAGGCTAACTGAAGCAGTCTTCTCGCCCGCTGTAAATCCAATGCAAGCAGTGCTAGTGAAATTAAGCATCTCTTCCAGCTCTCTGATGGATTGATCGGCGAAGTGGTTGCGAGGCATCGGAAAAGAGTGTACGCCGTGACACGTGGCCAATGACCAGATTCATCCATGGCCCGTTCAATAATAGTTCTCGGGCCCAACACTTCCTTGAGGATTTGAAAACCCGTTTTAAACTTGGCTTTGCACTGGGCATAATGCTCCTGGAGTGCGTCGATAGCCAGATTTTGTGTACTTCTGACATAGGAGTGGGATTCTTCTGTGAGAAAATGATTTGCACTGGCGTCTAGGTCGGTCACGTATTGGCGATAAATTGCAGGAGCCACGTCGTCCGTCCTCAAAGATGAGAATAATTGAGCCAGTCTAGCAATATCAGAGGAAGGAGATACGCCGTTATGAGTTGCTATGAGACGGAGATCCTGTGGAGACAACAGATGGCGAACTGGCAGCTGTGGTGCAGGTCGTTCGTGCAGCAAGCGATCTATGGTCAGCTGCCAATCAACGGATATTTTGGGTATGTATTGTGGTACCGAAGTTGGTAGGAGATGTGGTCTGCGGCTGTTATGTGTGAAATACTCCTTGAGCTTCAAATTCCGGTGACAGCTAGCGAAAAGACGTCGGAGGTTTTCAGTCAAGCTTGCCACGTCATAAAGATCAGAGTTCTGCAAGTCACTTGGGACGGAAATAGTTTCAGATGGCCAAGACTCCAGAAGCTGCTCTGCTGCGGCGTGCTCAATGTTTCCTGAGTACCGTAACTCATCCGCGATGCGAGCGCTGCTGATGAGGTGGTAAAGAAGCCCCCTGGGATGGAATCCATCTAATGGATTGTATTTATCCCAATTTTGGTGTGTTTCCAGCGGGATATGCAGTTGTCTTGCGAACGCAATGAGTATTGAGATAAGGGAAGGCTGACGGTATTCCCAAGCAGAGAAGTAGTGCCGTATCATGGGAAGGAAGAACGTGAGCTGAAAACGGCGAATTCCTTGGCTTCCCCGGAGCATGTCATATACATTTCTCTTGATCCCTGAAGTGTTTTCCTCTGGAAAGAGCGGCAGAGAGGAGCGCAAAGACAGAGTTTCACTGACTCGAGTCAAGAGATCTGTCCATACTTCTACCCAATCCACTGTGTCGTGGATGATTGGCTCACTGCGAAGCCAGAGCTGAACAACAGATGCAATAGTGTAAGCCACGTCTTCATCCTCGGAGGGTACATGGTCGCAAGACCTGGCCCGTTGGCTGTCTTGAAGAGACGAGACAACTTCGGATGGATACAGATATGCATCTTGTAGCACATCATACCACGGTTGCTCCGGATCAGAGTCGCTGGTCCCATCATCATGAAGCTGTTTCAGAGCGATGTGTAGCTGAGGACTTGGAAAATCCCACAAAGGATTCTCGAGATCATCTGAGTCCCATGAAGTGCGAAGCCCGGCTGTCCATAAGAGAGATATTGCCTCCTCTAGACCTGTCCGACCTGTGAGCGGGTCTGGTCTGCATACATTGTTGGTCAGGGCATGCAAGAGAGCAAGATATTGCCTGCTTTTTGAGTTGACAATCCCTGTCAAACAGCCCAATTCGACATCAACCTTGTAGGTGTAGCACATGACCGGTCCACGGGTATCGATCTCAATTGTGACAAGGCGATGATGTCCATCCTCCTCGAGGTGGTGTTCGCCCACCGGTATCAGGATACATCTCGGCATGAGGTCTTCCTCAATCTGAACTTTCGGGCGCAATACGACCCGATTAGCTAGGCCAAAAAGCGTACCAATTGATTGGTTCTCATCGTAGACCATGTCTTTGAAATCACGAGATTCGAGCTCTCCCTGTGGATTGACAAAGAAGGAGAGTCCATAGCGGGGTAGAGCGACTGATAATTGTACCAGTGACGAGGACTGAGATGCTTCGATCGGAGATGTAGTGACGATAATATTCTCGGGAATGTCAAGACACTCCAAACCCCGTGAGACCATCTCCCAGGTCAGGCTTCGGATATCCACAAGTGAATCACACCCTTTGAACAGGTGATATTGTCCAGACACTGGACGCATAAGCCAGTTGTCTGCAGACTGCTCCCAAACATTGTCCAGCGGGCGTATCTCGATTGTGGATGTAGAAAGATCCAACCAGTGAACGCGATGCTCAATGAGTGTGCTAGGGAGATCTCCCTCTAGCTTTTCTTTGGGGATCAATTCAAGAAGGTTATCCCCATCTTTGTGCTGAGCTCGAATGACCAGAATGTTCTCTCGAAATGAAAAGTGCACCTATAAACTTTTAATCGCACTAAGTTCATATTCCGGGGACCAGTCAACATACATAGTGATCAAATATGGTGAACTGAGTGACAAAATCCATTCCAGGGAGATCAGATGGAAGGACAACCAAGCTATCGGACTGTTTCAAGGAACGTCAAAGACCAGCAGCAGGAAACATGAAGGCACATACTACTACACCAAGGATTCTCTGATAATCCTCGTGCCACGTAAACTCGTCTGGTAATGTATTTCCTATCGGCTTGCCGTCAACAAGAAGGGACCCATCGAGGATATTTATGTGAATTGATTGTGAGCGTCTCTCTCCAGTCTCAGCAGTTTCGCATACAAGCCAATGACTTCCTGGAAATTGCAATGGTTCCCATCGACGAGAACTTGCTCGATAGCCAGACCAAATCTTGCGAACTGTGAGATCAATACCCACATCTGAAACATCACCTCGCATGGCGTCTCTCAAGCCTCCCTCAAGAACGAGACAGAGACGATGGTCTCTTTCTAGAAGTGTTCGCGAGTAAGTGGAAATATCTAAGAAATTAGGATAAGCAAAGTTTTGGGGTATACCGTACTCCCACACACCTGAGAGATCGGTAGACTTGGTAATGGTTGTGTGTATCAGAATGGCACATGAAAGAGCGGCCTCAATGTCCTCTTCAGAGCGGAGGAGCCTGTGAACCATTGCAGGGCTGGTGTCAAAGGTGCTTCGGCAAACTGCAGCCATGTCGCACAAGAGATGTTGACCTTCGCCATTGACAGGTGACTTGATTCCATCGTATAACAGTTCATGCACCCAGTCAAACGTTTTCCTGCGCACATTCCGAAGAAGTTCGATGGCTTTTACCACGATATCACCACCAGCATTTGACACAAGCAAAGACGCGAACAAAGAGATGATGGCCATCGCTGGTCCATCTGATGAGCCAACTCCAACATCACTAAACAGACCCTGGAGCTCGTCCAGAAGCGCGCTGCAGAAGGTGATGTCTTGGAGTTCCTGATGCCAGACTGAATCCCCGACTTCCCCGATTGGTCCGACATGAGTACAGGCTTGAGTAAATAGCAGGTGAACTTCAGGATGCCCAAAGTTGAAGGACCTGCCACGCAACTCCCGCAAGATACTGATCCACTGAAGTGAGCTGCCACTTCGCAAATGCCCGAATGAGATGAACTCGTGTGAAGACAGGTTCATGTGGGAATTGACTTGAGCACTTAATACGTCGTTAGATGTGTGAATGGTGCGACCCAAATATTGCTTCATCTTTGAGGCTGCGTATGGCCCCTTTGGAAGTTCGTACAAGAGCTGTTCCACACCTTCATCTACCCGTCCTCTTTCTGGCCTGTGTTGTTGTCTGAGGTGGTAATTCCATTGGTCATTGTACAGTCTATCTTGTGTGAATATAGATCTCGTCAATCCGCGCAGAGTTGGTTGCAACTCAGGGTCATTAGCGACCAGCGTATCCAATGGGATGCTGATATAGAAACCCAGCGGATCTTTTTGTGTAAACCCACCGGAGCAAAAAAACACCAGGCGAACTGTGATAGAGAGCCAGATGTCAAAGAAAACAGACTGACGCAACTCCTCGGGCAGTCTGATGGGTTCGTTAGAGGACTTGAACTGACGAGCAAGTGAGGTAGTGTCGTGATAATGGAAAGGGGAATCATCCTTAAGAGCACCGCCAGAATACACTAGCCATCCTGGTTGGGCTTGCTTTCTCCGGAAAGAAAGGTATTGGTGCATGGACCGTAAACGATGGAGGTTTATGTTTTCACGAAGCAGCAACCTTTCAAGGGGGATCAGTAGACCTTCAGGAGAATAGTTACGGAGAACGGGAATCTCCGTGACAATGAGTTTATCGAGAGCAACCCAGAACTCCATCATGGTAAGAATCATTATAGAGAGATGCTCTGGGTTCTTGTACTTGTCCTTCGCACTGAGGAGATATTTTTCTGCCAGAATCGAGAGCTGTATAAAAGCCTTGTCCATGCTTGCAACACAAGCGATCCAATCGTCAATTTCCTGTTCCACGCTTCGCTCGACATCATAGAGTGCGATGTGAAGATTGTCGCGACATGCGTCCTCAAAGAACTCCCCTTCTAGGGACAAAAAGTCATTAAGGTGCCCTCGGAGATGGTGGCCGGAAAGAGAAGGGGGGGAAAGGTTATCAGAAGGCTCGCCAATATGACTTCTGAGGGATTTGACAATGTGATCATGGCTATGGCAGAGTGAAAGTTCGGTGTCTCCAGCAAGATCAAG
>JBBPTB010000919.1:0-12588 GCA_038093875.1 Boletus tylopilopsis
GCGCTGGCAGTCACGCTAACAAAAAAGGCATCGTTTCTGATGGAACTCACCACGCGTCTCATATCGGCCTCGCTTGCATGGGCGCACGCGTCCAATCGCGTGACCCACTGACTGAATGGGATTAAACCCAGAACTGATGACGTCAGGTACTTTTGATAAAGCGTCGCCCATTTGCTATATCAGACACCTCCAAGAAACTAGATGAGGATGCACCAGGTTGACGGCAAAGGCGGCGCCTCGTCTGCAAACCCAACGTCGAGTATCGCGTCGCAGACGGCGTGCGGAGGAGGGCCAGGACGCGGCCTTGAGCGAACGTCAGTCAAATGCGATTTTGAGCGGTCACGACAGGCTTACTCTGCAGGCGTCGGACAGCGCACCCAAGTAACGTCGCCAGCCCACTCATCGCGAGGATCCGTCGTCCGTGGTGAGCGCGATATCTCTAGGTTGTCCACACGCATACGGACCCGCCCAGACACATTGTACTCGCTCGCACCATAACCAGGTCCTACTACAGCGACTCCTGCATCGTACTGTACAGAACATACCCTTACTCTTATCCCATCCCTGCGCGCATGCGATCGATGACGTGAACAAAAATCTTGGTTTAAGTCGTCCACCTAGATGCGCGTGCCAAATCAATCAAGTACTGTACCGTGTCCCCTTCACCTGCGACTCAAATGACGACAACAGATTGGAGTTGACACGCCAGGCATTATGAATGATTACCGTCACCGCATCGCGGGTTTCGATCGTCGAACGACAGATTCGGTTATGATGCGTCTCCCTCGACGTAGATGAGCTTTTCAGCATCGAGCTGGCCCGCGTCGAGTCCACGATCCTCGAATGCAACGCACTGTCGTTCTCGGATCGTCATCGCTTCGGAAGGTCGGTTTAAACGCGTACATGACAGCGTCGCGGTTCAACAAGGGCGCGAGTAGATATGACCCCAGCCCTTCCGTCGAACCAGTCAACAACACGACACAGCAATGACGACACGCCCCCCATTCGTCATCGCCTATCCTCAGGCCTCAGGGCCGTCTCTCACCCCAATCGCGTACTTGGCAATCATGGTTTCGAGTCTGCTTTCAGATCCGGATCCGGGATAGCCAACGGACAAGGCCCACGCCCACGCAGTAAATCAGATGGCTTGCAAGCTGTCGAAGCCTGGGGTTCGCAAAGCCGACGTCCTGTGAGATTCGAGACGCAGCTTCTCGAATTGCCTCGTGCGAAGAACCTCTCAAAGCCCCCACGATGCGGTTCTTGAGGAACGTGGACAACAGGCTGTGTGCTGATTGTGCTGTCCGCGGAGAAACGTCGCGAACGTGACTGACACGTCCAAATCGACGTAGACAGGCTTGCCCGCATGAATAGCTGTCGATGCACCATCGACCAGTCTTCGACCTCGTCCTGGGACCAGGATACCGAGAGCGTCACGTCAATCCGAGCCTTGGTACTTGCCTCCACAGTTGTGTATCTACTACTGGGGGCCCTGAGAACAGACGTGGACAACAATAACACAAGAAATTCAGAGTGCGTCTATCTCTGGCTCGTACAGTGTCATCGTTGCCTTCTTCATCACCGTCCCTTTGTTATTTCGCTACGTGGGTTTCTCCTTGCGCGTCACCAAGATCACCTCCTTGACAACCCGGCTAAATACGGGCACCTTCTTGTTGGCTTCTTGCCCGTCCGGCCTAGAAACACGAATCCTCGTCAACGGCCGATCTGCATCCTCCACGCCAGGAAAAAAATAACCCACCAAATGACGTTTCTAAACGTGGCAGCATGTGCCTCATTCTCGATATCAATCGCATACTCGGCTCTCGAATTCGACGAGAACCCCCGTCTAGTTCCTCCCCCGTCCGAACTTGCATACGCCCACCAAGTGCCTCTTCGAGTCGATCGCTGTTTCCATTAGGGCCGGTACCGTATTTTTGCTGGATGCGTGGACGAGGACGTTGTCCAGCCTGCTGATGCTGTCAAAGCAGAGAGGAACGCTCTCAAAAAGAGCGCGCCACGCGCTGTTTGTACAGGCCTTCGATCACAGGGTGTTTGATAAACACGACCGCGGTCGCGTGTTCCCTGACGTCGGACAAGTTCTCGACCGACACGTCTTTGGGCACGAGCACCATCAGCGTTCCTCTTTCCCCAGTCCATATTTCTCGGACGACGCACTGAGTCCTGTCCCTTTGGTCTGCCCATCGTAGTTGCTGATTCGGTCCGAACCGGACCCAATTTTCGGGTGCAACCGTTCAAGCAGCGTCCGGAAGGGTGGTACACGTGGTGACCGCACACTTCGGTCGCACCGTAGATGGACGCGAGTTTGACGCTGGCAGCCGTCCGTCTTCTTGGCGAGCGACCCGCCTGCAAACGCCTTGCGTACGCACGTTCAGACGTAGGTAAAGCCCCAACACGGCTCAGACGCACCACGTACTCCAGCCCGCGCAACACGCGCACGGCCTCGGGAAGCCCTGCCCATACTTCCAGGAGTGCAGGGACGACAAAGAGCGCGTTGGCCGACGTCGAGCGTGTTATCGGCGGTTGGCACGATGGGCATGGATAATGGGTCCACGAGGGACGCGACCGGGTAGACGAGTTGTACGTATATCCCGATGGTATGGAACGACGGGAGGGAGGCTGCCTCGATCTGAATGTCCAATCGGACCCTGTGCATGTTCCAACACCGAGGTTACATGAATCAGACTGCACGAAGAAAATGCAGTGGGTTGTTACGCACGGGTGAGACACCAGTGGACGGTGGTCATGAACGTGATCGGGATACGCTTGGGGAAGCCAGTCCCGGACGAATGGAGGTTGAACATGACGCCGTTAGGGGCGGGTCGGAGATCTGCCTTGGGAAGGGCACGACAGCATGCTTGCCGTCTCTGCGCCAAGCCCAGGGTACGCGTCTGCAGGCGTCGGCGGTTCCTCGATCTCAAGCAGCTGTTGGCCAGCACTGGTGGTCTAAGCTGCTGAGATGCCGTCGAGGAGCGCAGCAAACCCGTGGCGCATCGCGAGGATACGAATGCATTTCATCTTTTGCAGCATGTTCATGATCGCGGCGGGCGCGTTGCGCGGGAACATGGTGATTGGCTGCGTTTTATTTGTGTGGCATCAATTGGCATTTACATAGACGAAGAGACGCGACGCACGATCAGACCGGCAAATACGACGCCCACGATGAGTGCGTGGTAGAGCACGGTGTTGCACTGGCCGGCGATGGCCACGATGGCTCTGTCTGGACAGCCGCGCCAACGGACAATATGCGCAATGCGCTGACACGCGCGGTAAAACACGAGGTGGGAGGCGTCAAGGAGTTCGTCGGCGCGTGTGTCATAAAACGTGTACAAGGGGTATGTGGGGTTGCGCGTCGCGTTGAACGCGATCATGTCTGGAAAGTACAGGGAGCCGTTGCGCGGGGAGACTTCAGTACAAGATGCAAGGCGCTAAAACCACGGTCACGCACGGTTCGCCCCTCCCCCTTGGCATATGTATGCGCGGCATGGACGGTCCTACGTGACGGAGACGAACTGTCAGTGATGGCCAAGAAAACGACATGTTCTTTTTGACGTACCTTTGATGATGCAGCACGTCTCGTAGTTTCTGTCCTGGTTCGAAGATATGGCAGATATGCCCGCGCGAGACCGTCCGCTTCATCGTGCAACTTTGGCGCGCCACAGCTTGTGGGTTGTTGGTGGCTAGAGTGCGTTTTAGATTCAGTCGGTTGCTTGCAAGATTACTTGTTGCCTTAAATTCCGTGGCCGTGGGAGAGTTGCCATTTTGCCACCCCACGTGATGTCTCTCGCTCATTGCTTTGGTGAACTGTACGCCACAGCACTAGTCAACTGTGCGGGACCTAAGCCATCAGCCTCGGGTTGTTTATGGTGCCACTATTGATACGTGAGGAAAGACAGAAATGAGGTTCAAGTGCATGCCTACAGTGACTCGAGTCTGACGACCTCGTTACATGTGATACGATGGCGGTCCACCAATCAAAACTCGAAAATGTAAAGACAAGGCGCAATCCGTTCTCGGACAAGTCCAATGTTGCCAAGTTACTAGCTCCAACTTCGCTCTAACTGCCATGATGTAGCATCCATACCCCACGGTGGTACCACTCAAGTTTGGCCGTCAATCTTGGGTGCGCATGGAGGGAATGGGGACTACGACGTACGAGCTCCCGGTACGCATTCTAGTATGATGCAGTTGCTGTATCTAGGTTGTAGTTCTTGAGAAGGCAGACAAACCCGCGTTTCAGTTCATGAAGCCGGTCATTTACGCCGAATTTGCTTGGAAGTGAGCCAACCGTACATCAAAGGTGCTTTGTTCTTGCTCAACGACTTTTTCCCTAGAACGAAGCGCCATATTTCTTACTTAAATACCCGGAAAATATGTTCTGTCTTTGACATGGGGCCCTTTCATATCACGAGTCGCATAACTTTAAGCTATCGGTGTAGGACACAGGTATGTATCGATCTCGTTCGTCGTGGACTCTGAGCATGCGATAACGATATAGAACCTTGATTGACTATGAACGCCCAGTCTCCCAGCAACTGCTCGGCTGCTCCATATGAACGACGTCGTCATCATCACCTTCATAAGTCCTTCAGCATCAACTGTACGTTCTTTTCGTTTTCTTTGTGTAGCTGACCAAAGTCATTGTTGGTGCATATCGTCGAGAAGACTTAGGTCAACACCGATCAATGAGAACAAGAAGCTTTGGCTACGATTCACTCCTCCTGGTCGATCAAGGGATTGTCACCATTGGCGCAACTTCCGTTTTTTCTGAGTCGTGCTGCTCTGGGAAGCAACGCATGTGTGGCTTCTCTCGCCAGGTTCCAACCCGAGTTGTCGCTCAACGATGCTTGTGTTCTTCTTGTCGTCGACGTCGCCTCAGATGCGAATGATGTCGCCACTGCAGCGACACTAAGAAACAGGCGCAACTTTAGTTCGATGTTGGTGTGCTAAACTGTTGGGTACTCGGGTTCAGAGCAATGCTCAGGGCCGTGAGGAGCCTCAGGGCCGTGAGGAGCGATGGTCTCGGGCGCATGGTCGGTATTTCTCAGACATGTAGATGATGCATCGATCAAGGTAGAATGGTGTATTGCGGAACTACTTTCCGGCTTATTGCTGTTGTCGAGCAACACGTCGATTTGGATTTTCCTATGTCCGAGTCGGAAGTCGGAAGCGTCGGTGATCGATCGATCGATGAAACCTTTCTCTTCCCTTGTTTCTACCACCAGTCACACTCGGCACGCTTCTTCTTCACGCAAACTAAATCCAGGATGTCAACAGACTTGGAAAACTCTTTCGAGAACCTTCGCGAGAAATTCGGCCGATTCAGAATCCTTATTGTCGGGCGCGCAAACGCTGGCAAGACGACCATTCTCCAGAAGATTTGTAACACGACCGAAAAGCCGGAGATCTACAACAGTAATGGAAAGAAGGTACGCATCTGGTTCGATACATGGAGTCGAGTGGTCATCGAAGCCAATCAGATCAAGCTGTCCGAGGTCAAGGGGACGATGGAGGTATGTACCGCTCCTACATGTGTTGAGCCGAGACATGACGCCGGCCCTCCTTGATCATCTCTAGCGCGGCATCCATGATATCGAGAATGAGCTAATTTTCCGGAGCAACGACAAGTTTGTCTTCCATGATTCGCAAGGCTTCGAAGCTGGGCGTGCAAACGAGTTTGTAAGAATGAAGAAATTCATCGCTGACCGTGCAAATACCACTTTTATCAAGAAGCGCATTTATGCGATATGGTAATGCTCCATGCCGGGTTACGGTATACTGACTGATATTTCTGTCGGACAGGTATTGTATCCCTATGGATAAAGTGGAGCGATCAGTCCAGCGGTCTGAAGAAATGTTCTTTGGAGAATGTGACCCTGGGAATGGTGAGCCGCCCTCATTGAAATGTTCGGGAACTCACATTGTGGCAGTCCCAGTTCTCGTGTTGCTCACAAAGTTTGATGCGCTCTTGGTCACTGCCATGGGAAAATTGAAACCTGCTGATCGGTCGCTGCCATTAGAAGAGCGAAAGAAGAAGGCCAAGCTACTTATTGAAGAGATTGTCAACAGAGCTGATATACAGGGGAAACTGTCCGGGATGACACATCCCCCAAAGCTGTATGTCAGGCTTGAAGGTTTGTGGGTTATCTTCTGTCCATTTGCTGTGATACCAAGTTTGATTACTAGACATGCACAAGCACAATGAGGGACACAACCAACTGCTTGAAGATACTACTGCTACCCTGAAGGAAGAGGTTCAGATGCTGTTGGTTTCAGCACAAGAAACAAACATTGCACTTTGTGTCAAGTATGCAGTTCAAGGGTATGTCAGCCTCAATAAGCTAGTTATTGTTGACACTATTCACATATCCAAGGCTAATCTCTGATACAATTGCATTGTACAAGTCCAAACCCACTGGCAATGAGGTCCTGAAGCTTTTCAAGCTTGCATGGTGGTTTCCACATATTTATGTAGGAAGAGATTTTGGCTAAAGAGTTGTATGCCACTGACACAACAATGTTGTTCATTTATAAAAAAAAGGATGTGAGAGTTTTATGCCAAAGGGTGGATCACTGATTATACTGAACCTATATGCACTCTTTGCCCTGTATAGCCAGTGAGTTCTCTATTTTAATATGTTTGTGGTTGCATTCATACAGAATATTCCATGTCCACTGTTCACCCCTCTCCCTGAAATCATAGGCAGTGAGTTGTTGCTTTGGATGTGTCTTCAGTTGTTATCATGCCCAACATTCTATGTCCAATGTCCAATCTTCATCCTGCTTTGCAAACCATAGAAAGTGAGTTATGCATTCTGACATGTTGGTGGCTATGGCCAAACTGAATGTTCCCTGCTCTGCAAATCATAGAATGTGAGTTGTTCCTTCTAGCATGTAAGTAATACAATCATGCTAAACATACCATGTGCACTTGTCACCCCACTCTGCAAATGATAGGCAGTGAGTTGATCATTCTAGCATGTGGGTTATGATCATGCTGAGCATTTTATGCCACTTTTGCAAATCATAGGTAGTGAGATGTCCATTCAAATGTGTTGTGGCTATGACCATACTCATTCCACATTTACTCTTTCCCTTGCTCTGCAACTCACAGATAGTGAGTTGTCCATTCAGACACCTTGGTGGTAGGAATCATACTGAATTTTTTGTGTTCACTCTCTGTCTACAAATCATAGGGGGTAAGTTGTTTATTTAGACACTTTGATGGTAAGAATCATGCTGAAACTTTCTGTGTTATTTTATTTGCAAATCATAGGGGGTAAGTTGTCCATTCAGACATGTTGGTGGCTATGATTTTACTGAAGCTTCCATGTCAACTCTTTACCCTGCTGTCCAAATTTGCATAATAGAGGGTGAGTCATCCATTTTGGCTGTCTGATGGTATAATTATGCTGAACACTATAACAATATCTACTCCTTTCCTGCTCTATAAATCATAGCTTGTGAGTTGTTCTTCCAAACATATTAGTGGCCATGCTGAATAATTACATGTCCATTCTTCATGCTGCTCTGTAAATCATAGAAAGTATGTTGTCATTTCAGATATATTGGTAACTGTGATCATGCTGAATATTCCATGTCCACTGTTCACCACACCCCACAATCTACAGACAGTGAGTTTTCCATTTTATCATGCAAGTGATGGTGATCATGCTGAAAACCCCAATTATAGGGAGTGAGTTGCTAATTTTGATGTTGTAATCAAGTTGAACATGCCAACATTGTCTGCTCCTTAATCCTATGCTAAAAATCATAGGCTGTAAGCTGTCCATTGAACATGTGATAATGCTAAACATTATGTCACTCTTGATCCTTTTTTGCAAATCATAGGTGGTGAGTTGTCTATTAAAACATATTGACAACTATGCTAAATATTCCATGTCCATCCTTCATATTGCTCTGCAGAAAGTGGGTTGTCATTTCAGATATATTTGGTGGCTGTAGCCATGCTGAGTGTTCCATGTTTATTGTTCACCACACCCCACAATTCATAGGCAGTGAGTCATACATTGTGGCATGCAGGTGGATATAATTGTGCTAAACATTGCATGTCCACCTTTCAACTTCACAGGGAGTGAGTTTTCTGTTGTTGTGGGGGCTGTAATCATGCTGAACACTTCAACATTATCTGCTTTACAAATAATAGCTAGTGAGTAGTCCATTTGAGCATGTTGGTTGCTATCATCATGCTGAATATACCATGTCCACTTTTCACCTTGCTTTGCACATCATAGATGGTAAGTTGTGCATTCTGACATGTTGGTGGCTGGAATTGTGCTGAAAATTCCATGTCTACTCTTTGCTCTACTCTGCATTTCATAGCTAGTGAGTTATCAATTCAGACATGTTGCTGGCTTTGGTGCTCACCCTGTTTTGTAAACCTTAGCTGGTAAGTAGTTGAATATGTTGATGGGTGTGCTGCATATTCCATATCCACTCCTTACCCTGCTCAATCTTAGAAAGTAAGTTATTTAGACATGTAGGTGGCTATGACTATACTCAACATTCCACATCCACTCTTTACTCTGCTGTGTAAATCATAGGCAGTGAGTTGTCCATTATTGTGGTTGTGAGCATGTTGTATGCACTCTTCATCTATTATAGCTAGTGAGTAGTTCATTTCATCATATTGGTGGCTATGATCATGCAAATCATCCTTCACCCAATCATAGGCAGTGAGTTATTCAATTAAACATGTTGGCGACCATGTCCATGTCCACTCTTCATCCTGCTTTGCCAATCATAGGCAGTAAGTAGTCCATTTGTATATGTTGGAGGCTGTGATCATTCTCCACCCAAATTATAGTCAGTAAGTTGTCATTTCATCCTGTTGGTGGCTGTGATCATGCTCAGCATTCCATTTTCAATCATAGGATGTGAGTTTTTCATATAGATATGTTGGTAACTGTGATTATGATTAAAAATCCATGTCTTCACCCTGTTCTGCAAATTATAGGATGTAGGTTCATTCAGGCATAATAGCAGATGCTTGTCATGATACTCAACATTCCCTGTCTACTTTTCACCATGCTTTACAAATCATAGGTAGTGAGTTGTCATTTTGTGACATGTTGTTACTCTTTACCCTTTTTTGGCTTAGAAAGTGAGTTAATGATGATGCTAAGCTTTCATGTCCATGACTCACCCCACTTTGCAATCATAGGCAGTGAGTTGTCCATTCAGACATGTTGGTGGCTGTCATTGTGCTGATCATTCCATGTCCACTCTTTGCCTTGTTCTGTACATCATATGTAGAAAGTAAGTTGTCCATTCAGATATATTGGTGGTAGTAATCATGCTGAATATGTTCACTCTTTATCCTATTGTATAAATCATAGTATGTGAGTTGTACATTCAGGGATCTTTGTGGCTATAATTATGTCATCCTGCTCTTCAATATAGCTAGTGAGTTGTTCATTTAGGCATGTTGTTTGCTTTTATTATGCTGAATATACTCTCCAACCTGCTTTGCAAATTATAGGTAGTGAGTCATCTATTACAGCATATTGGTGGCTAAGGTCTTGCTAAATATTCCATGTCCATTCTTCACCCTGTTCTGGATGTCTTAGGAGGCAAGTTTCTATTTAGGCATGTTGGTAGCCATGATGTCATGTTGAGTATTCCAACCTTGTTTTGCCAACCATAGGGGGTAAGTTGTTCAGTTTAGCATTTGATAACTGTGGTCATGCTGAACACTTCATATCCACATTTCATCCTGCTCTGCAATGTATAGACAGTAAGTTCTTCATTTGGCCATGTTAGTGGCCAAGATCATGCTGACTATATCTGCTCTTTACCCTGCTCTGGAAATCTTAGGAAGTGAGTGGTCTGTTCAAGAATGTTGGTGGCTATTATTGTCCTGAATATTTTACCCTGCTTTGAAAATCCTAGGCAGTGAGCTGTTCATTTATGCTTGTTGCCTGTGATTGTACTGAATATTCCATATTTATTCTTCAATCTTGCTCTGTATATCATAGCTAGTGAGTTGTCCATTCAGATACAGTGGTGGCCAAGATCATATATATTCACCCTTCACTTTGCTTTGAAAATCATAGGTAGTGAGTAGTCCATGCTTGTGGAGGTAATTATGCTGGACATTTCATGTTCACTTGTTATGCTCTACAAACCATAGACAGTGAGTTGTTAATTTAGACATTTTGGTGGCTGTCACACTGAACACCCACCACATTCTGCAAATCACAGGCAGTGAGTTGTACATTCTAACATGTCTATGGCCATGATTATGCTGAACATTTCATATCCACCCTTCACCATGCTTTTTATATCTTAGGAAGTGAGTCATCTATTCTGGTATCTGGTGGCTGTGATGCCAATCACATCATATTCATTCTTCACCCCACCCCTGAAATTACAGAATGTGAGTCATGTTGAGGGCAATTATCTGAGCAATTTACACTCATTTTCCATCCTACACTGATAATAATAGTTTGTAAGCCTTTATTCTAATGTGAAATCATATTGATTGTTTCTGATTTTTCCATGATAGAAAGTATGTTGAAATATCAATGCAGCTGAAATACTACTGATTATTTTACATTCACTCATGAAAGCATGTGAGTTGAGCAACCTGATGCATTAGTTATCTGTCTTGTTAATTCAACAACAACCATAGGAAGTAAGTATTATTATTCACACAAGACATGTTTCATATTATGTTACATAGCATGTGAGTTATATTGCCATGCTTCAGTTGCTTTTACATTGTTTTTTATAGCTGGTAGGTGTTTCTATATTTATGTCATCTTGATACTATTCTAATCTGCATAGGATGTAAGTCCACTATTTGGAATATATCATTCAACTAGAATATATTTTATTTTTAGCAGGTAATTTCTTCCATTGTTGTTACACTGATTTTTAACCAAAAATCTAGAAGGTTTGTTGTATACTTTAAATTTCAGTGTCATTTATTTATCATGCATTTGGAAATGTCAGTTGCTTACAAGCAATGTATGTATTTTCATTCTGAAATTGTATACATCATTAATGCTTTATAATATAGCCCATTTTCTATAATGATTTTGTGGTTTTGTTCTCAACCATTGAGGTAGATATATTTTACTTCAACTTGTAGAAATATCATCTATTAATTCTTACAGGCCAATCCTACCAGCTGGCAACAGTTTCTCCAGATTGGTGTTGGTATGCATGAATTCTTTCACATCTAAATCAAAACACACTTATGCATCTGTAATTCAGATACACTTCTTATACTGGAGCATTCTTTTCATCTTGCTCAGCAAAATATGCCAGATACACTGTCCTCTGCTGTAACCCAGTACCAGATGTCAGACAGACCAGCTAGGGTTGAAATGGCCCTCAATGGCATTTTCCAGAAGCACATGGATGCATCAGAGATTACAGTGGAAATGGTCTTTGATCTCATTGTGCAGCATCACATGGGTAAGCTGCATAAATATTCCTGTACCCACTTGTTGACTTTGTAATTCTTCAGAGAGGTCCATGGTTATATGAAGAACTTTGGCTGATCATCCCCCATCATTTCAACAGTGGTGGAAGTAGACAATCTGTACAGTATTGAGAGGGAAGAAAGTTGATCTTGTAAAAATAACAGAATTGGCAGAAATCTTCTTTGCATGAATGGGATGGATACTTGAAGGACAGACTGGAAAGCACTCACTGGCACTTCTTCCACACAGTCATATCCCAATGGGACAACAAAACTTCTGACTAAAGTTTTGGTGCAGCTAAAATGTTGTAGGAAAGACATTGGATCTAAAAAAACTCTAATTCCTCTGCACTGACTCTCACACTGCACATGCCCTTCTCACAGTTCACAAAGTCACACCTTCAAGCTCACCAACATTGGCACAGGTATCACATGCAAAGTCATTCAATGCCTTGCCTTTTGTTTTCATGTGCCTGCCTGTCAAACCACAGTAGCCCATACAGTGTTTCAACACCCTGTGCAAGGTACAGAGTCAAGATGCTCCTCATCCAGGAAATTGAGATTGCCAAGGTCAGCACTGGTTGGTACAGTGGATCAAACAACTGTCCCAATGTTTGCATGTTTTGCACTAAATGGTCCTAATGGCAATAACCCCTAACCCTCACCCTAAACAATGAGTGGATGAGATAAAGTACATCCCTTTGGCTTTCCCATGATTTGAAGAATTTGGTTGGAATCTGATGGAATGGCAGCCATTTCAAAATGACAGCTCATTGGGACAGTTGTTTGACTTCCAGTTTGGATTACATATATTGGATCCTAGCATGCTTAGCATGCTGTAATGTGATTACATACATTTGGTAATGCTCCCATTATGTCACCTTTATGTAATCAAGTATAGAACAGCACCTACATACCCTACCTTTCTATGCTAATTGTCATAAAACCCATCTCTACCTCTTAGAAGAATAATATTAGCTAGGATCTTTCTCTTTATCTTTTTACCAGGTAGATTCAGTCCCAGACTTGCCTTTGTGAATCTACTATGTCTAGGATACTTTAGGAAATTGAATCAGAGACTACTGGACCTCATGGTGATCATTTCATCAAGCTGACTCTCA
>JBBPTB010000920.1:0-12562 GCA_038093875.1 Boletus tylopilopsis
CCGTCACTCCGTCATACGGTCTTCTTCGTCGCAAACATGAACGCGGGCATACAAAACATCATGATTTCCCTCGGGGCAATGCAGAGTACGCAATGGTTTCCCCGTCTTGCTTGGTTTTTCCGCTTATACGTTCCTTTCGCACTAGTTGCTCGCAGAATCCCGTTTGACGACCCAATCGTTCTCAACTACGTACGACTTGGCTACGTCCTCAGCCAAATCGTCATCATGGGCACATACTTCTTTGTCTCGTACAAGGTGCTCCCTTCCTGACTTTTTTTTCCATCTTGGTCGGAACTAATGGGTACACGTCATCATCTAGGTCAAGCAAAAGAATGACCAGACCGTCCTCAAATATGGTACGTCGTTTGTTCTCTCGATGTTGTGACCATTCTCAAGTTTTTCACTGTAGTCGAGGCTCCTAACCCAATGGTCAGCCTCCGAGAGCCTTATCCGCTCTTTGTATCACTCACCCATTTTCAGTCCTCCGACTCTGGTGGACTTATCACGACCACCGTAAGAGATTACGATCTCTCCGAGACCTCAAAACTGGTGTGTATGATATTTCATTATTTGTGTTCTATGCTTATGTGTCTACTACAGCTCCGAGGCGCATACTTTGGTATCGCCATGATGGCCTTCTTCCACATTTACATGAAGTACACTCAGCCCCTCTTTATCCAAGCCCTCATGGGTCTGAAGAATCTATATGACGCAAAAGTCGTTGCCATACACGTACTCGGGAAGGCCGCCGAGGGTGACCTTAAAAGACCATTCAAGGTCGCCTCCATGTTTGGCGGTATGTTCTATTTTCCACCAACGTGTCGTCAAGTTGACATTCGTTACACAGCCGCTGCGGGACCACAGACCGACGCCGCATCTATTACCGAGGCGGAGAAGAAGGTCGGAGCCAAGAAAGAGGAGTAGACCATCATGTACCCTTTGCTTGCTTGATGTATGGAGTTGCACGAATATCCTCGCTAATCTATCCGAGTAATCTGATGCATAGACAACGCAGCTGCTAGTGGATTGAAAGGCATACAAGTATACGATGAGTTATTTTTAATTAGCTCGTGGGCGTCTCATAGGCTATAGCGCTTCATTACGGTGCGGTCTCATACTAGGTCGCGTGCACTTGAACTCGTCCCTCTCGTTCCCAATGAGAAACATGTCCAACGAAGGAGTGTTGCTGCGCTCGAACAAGGTGATTGGCCATCGTTCCGCAGCGCAGAGGTTGGTTTCTCGACTCCAAGATATAAGTCATTCTAGCCTACACGACCCATTGTGTCAAATGTATACCGTGCATAAGCAACATCTAGATCTGATCCTAACAAGAAATCGTAACCGTAATTTGACCGAACTCGATCAAACTGGTAGGAAGCACTAATTGGGCAAATGGACATGTGAGTGGCGAGATTAGATTTCAAGTCAAGGGCTACGCCGGCAGCAGCAAGCTACGGTCGAGCTTTCGCCGCCTCCTCATCGTGCGAGGACCGTTCACGACGCATCCAATTCAGCAGATTAAGAGGCGAGTGTTTCGAGCTCTCCACAGGACTTGAATCGGACATCGACGACGTTGGAGGCAGAGCACCGTCGGAAGATGAGCCGATGGGAGTCGGGTTTCTTGTCGCTTCCTCTACGATGGTAAGAATATCCGGGGGAACATCGAATGCGCTACGTCTGGACATGAGTGGTTTCACGGACAGTAGGTTAAGCTACGCCGATGGGGTGATTAAATCGTGGTTCCAGTGAACCATACTTTCCGCAGCTCACCGTTCGCATTGACTCCCCCTTGGCACGTTTCTCGAAGGAGTCATCCGACATGGATGCTACCGAGAGCTACGAATCCATTCAGCGTATCGAAAAAAAGAAAATCAACGTAGTAAACAAACCGTCGGGGATGGCATTTGCTGGGACGTTTTCATCACCGAGTCCCTAGCTCGCGGGTAAAACTTGTTCACGAGATGTATAATTTCACTCAATACGGTGTCGTCCAGGTCTAATGGATGACGCCATTTGTCTGTCCGGACAAACTTGCGGATTTCCTTGTGCGTATTAGACAGTAACCTTGAAGAAACATATGCTTTGATGGCATTGACAGCATCCTCTTCTATCCCATGCAAAACATTCTCTTGGAATTGATGGATTTCTGAGAGGAAGACGAGCACCATGATCAGGTCCACGATGTATCCCATGATGCAAGCGATGCTGTTGCGCCTGATTTACTGTCAGGGACACATCGCCTCTAAAGTATGTCGTGCATACGTTGGTTGATAAACATCAGAGACCCATTTAGCTGCTTCTGCGACCGCACCAATGGCAGCGATAGGATTCGCAGTAGCAGCTGAGAAGGTAGCGGCATCGGAGCCAGGGGAAGTAGGAATTGCCCTGCAACGATTATTGGATGACAAGGAAAACGGACGAGCAGCGTATACCGACGTATCATTCTGTCCCGCATGTGCTAATTCTTCGACTAAATGAGATATTCTAGCCTTGAAGTCGTCTCCTCCAAGATACTTCCAATACATCAGATAACGTATTTGCTTATAGTAGAAACGCACGCTAGAGTTATCTTGGATATTCCAGATTGCGATAATATCCTCGTGGATGATGGATATACAGTTCTCCAAAACCTTGCCCCTGAAGTCGCTGGTACCAGCCAGTCCACTCCAGTGCCCTGAAATAGTAGTCAGACAGAAGAATGATTGTGGAAAGCATTGTAACGTGCTCTTTTTTCCCACACTGGCTAAAGGAATCAGAAACAGACAGTCGTAACACGAATCCTGATCTTACTCGATAGTAGCTCCCACTTTTGTCTCCAGATCTTGGCGTTGAGCGATTGCCCATGCAAGAGGAATTGGCGAGTCGTGCGTCCGCGAGTTCCCGTTGTATCTCTGTATTGCACCATCAGTAGATTGAATCAATGTAGAGATCGTGTCTTCATATCCCGCCATTGCTATGACAAAGTTTTCGTAGCATCAATCAATAGTTGAAACGGCACTTACTAGACACCGGGGTAACTAGCTGTTGGGACAGCAAAGAGTCGAGCGATACCTTCTTTAACGTGTCATCAAGTAATCGTTCGGCTGTTTCTCGAGCCTCGTCGATTCTATCGTCGACGTCCAAATCAGACGTCTTCTCAGTGCTTGTGATGGAGTCGACCAACAAGTCGAACTTTGTTAGTGCGACGATGATGGGCACTGTGCATGGTTATCAGAAGAAGCTTGATTCGATCGTTGTTTATCTTACATTTCTTGTGTGCCACGCGAAGGATTCTCTCAACACCGCTTTCATCGAGACGTTCACCGCCAAGTGGGGTATCCATACAAACCCTGTTCATTCGGTGAGCTCTGACCATGTCTTCTCAAACGCAACACGACCTACCAAAGGGCATGTAGCATCTGCTGCGGGTCTTCCGAGCTCAGTTGCGTGTAAATGAAATTTCTGATCTCGTCAAAGTCTGCATCACTGTTGGGCAGGAAAGCTGGGGACGACGTATAAAGCGTGAATCTTAAGTTTTCGCGAAACGTGAAACCACCCTGAATCCGCAAAGCGCTACCAGTTTCGGGTCCCTCGACAAGATTCTGTTGAATAGTCAGTGAACAGCTGCGAAACGACCCGCTGAACAAGGTAAGCTTGCCCCGTTGTCAGGATTCGGATCAACGCCAAAAACCTTGCTGAGCAGTTCCGATTTGCCACATCCCGACTTGCAAGCCACGGGTGAGACTGACGCCACGTCGACTTCAACGACCGGAATTAAATACCTTCCCCACCACCAGGATGCGAAAGCTAGAAGAGTCTTTATGTAAAGGCGAGCGGTCCGATGTTCAATGAACACTCCCTACCTCACGCCAGACAAGATCTCGTACACTGTTGAAGTCAAAGGACAGTCCATGGGGCAGATGATGATGATCGCTTATGCGTCGCTCGTTGACGCCGAGAGCCATTCCCTCAAATGGCAGTACTCCAAACAGTTCGTTCGAAGTCAAGTCAACTAGTGTTTATGTAAGCTTGACTCTGAGTTGTTTTGTTCGGAATAAGACACATGTAACGATGAACTACAACGAAGCAGCGTCGATATCTCGTGCAACGTCCGTCTCGCGCGCATCCAGACACGGAAGCACCCTCTCCCGCTCACAGTCCCTCATCAAGAAGAACGTAGCTCCACAAGACCTCAAACCATCCGACGTCCTCATCGAGCGCTTCGTCGCTTGGAAAGCCATCGTTAAACAGCTCATTGCCTACTTTGAAGGTCTTGCAGACATACAGAACAACGTTGCACGCGAATATACCAAGCTCAGACAGAGCGGTCATACAAGTGCCCTTCAGGGCAGGGAACCATTTTCTCGGAGAAGGTGGCCTGCAGGCATGTGTTCCTCCACCATATGCTAACCTGTAGTGAAATTGATGTTAGGACGTATTTTACAATATACGTGATAAGACAAGGGTGATCGCCGATCAACATGCCAACCTTGGTCGTACTATCCATAGCTCGATTGTGCAGCATCTTCAGAAGCTCCGAATGGAAATCAAAGCGCACATCAAGGTAGGGCTCGATCCTTTCTCGGCGACCGTCTTTAAAATTTCTATAGAACGTGCAAAACGATACGGGAAAGCTCGCTACGAGCGTCGCGAAAGAACGCGAGCTCTCTGCCAAATTGTTGGGAGAACACTCTACGAGCACAAATAGGTATCTTCAGGAACACGTCGATGAATGTTACTGCGAAATTAGACCCGTACGTCCTTCCTCTTCCTTTCCCATTCCGTCTCTCTCAGCGATGGCAATGTCACCAACACGGCTGTTCCGAGAAACAACTGGCCCTGCAAAATTCCATATTAATCATGCAGCAAAATTCCGCGTATTTCGGAGAAGGCATCATGCGTGCCATTAAGTCGGCCTGGCAAACCTACGACGAGTGGCAGTCTCGCATGTCCTCCGTACAAGATACTTGGCGCACCCTCGGAGAAGCTATGTCTTCCCTCTCCTGATCGAGAGTGGATCGCCCGCTCGGATCATCTTCTCGATCCAGAGACGCCCCCGAGAAACCCGGAGACTGTCATCTATCCTTCTCAAGGTGAAAGACGCCCACGGATGACCGATGGAATGCTACAACTCCTGGTAGGGTCGTTAGCGGTGGTACCTTTTGGCCACACATAGAAAGAGTCCGTGGATCAACCACCCATACGCTCCGACTCAGTGTTTGGTATGTGCTCCGAGATTTTGGTGGTCGGGAAAATACTGGTGTCAGCCCCCTAGGAATAGATTGCACTTGCCGTTTGTCCGGGTCCACAGCGTGAGTCTCCACCGATAAGTACGTGTCGGTGCAATGATCAACTCGTTAATTATGGGACCCTTCATGCAGAGTATCGCGTCGCCTGTCTTGCGTGCGTCTCCATCCTCTTTGGTTCTGACGCTCACGACCCCACGTGCAGACTTTGATACAAATGCGATAATCGTCGCTCACCCGTTTAAGCCCGGTGGCGATCGGTGGTGCGACAGTCAAGAGTGGTAAAACTGGAACTTCCCTCGGACTTGTGTTCAAAGATTGGAACAAGGTACGTGGCATCGAATATATTTTCTGTCGTGTTGTCTAATCGAATAGTGCCTAAACCTTGACCACGAGTGGGTCAGCTCGTGGATGACCACGTCCGTTGAAGACCGATCACCCGTAATGAGTGCTAAAAGGAAGGTCAGAAAAAGGATCTCATCGACGATAAGGATTTACTCACTAGGCGCAACAGAGGATCCACATGGATTTTCCTATTCAGACGCGCATGTCAGTCTGACCATGTAGGAGAAACCTGTCTTACCATCCCGCCATACAGGAAAGAATGCGGCAGTACGAGCAAATTGTACACTCCAACCTTGTATTGACCTGCGAGATCATCAGTGGCAGCGAGATATCCAGTCGACTGTACGCGTCATCCAAGAGACTTAGCTCTGTCCATACGGTGCTCGACCACGTTCGTCCCTTTGGCACGTAACGGGACGATAACGCCGGCCGCTGCGATCGCAAGCATATATACAATGGGATGGGTACCGCCTGGGAACAAGTGTTGGCGCATATATGCAGGTGGAAACATCGCTAGCTTGCTTGTGTTCTTAAGTTTCCAATCACCTTGCCTCCCCTCCGAAAATATATACTCACCAGGTGTGCGTTAGCAGCACACCTCCGAGCCTTGTGTGTACCAGCTCCATTGGTGCAAATACATGCTGATCGAGATCACTGAGCATCCTCTACGATACGCAGTCGGCCACGGAGATTTATTACAGTAACTGTCTTTGTGGTACTATACATGATCAAACCATTGGATGAACGTGTCAAGAAATTGTAACGCTGATACAGTATGTGATCAGGTGGCGGGTGTCGAACCGATGAAGGTTCGGAGGATTGCGAGCCTCGCGACCCGATCGCCATGGACCTGTAGCTGGTAGAAGTTCAAATATTCAACTAGCTACCCATCCGACAAACCGACAATGTCTTGTTTCATTGGAAGTGGTGGCAATCCATGCTACATAAATTAAAATTAAGCACGATTATCATGCAACAGAACAATGAAACAACCAGTTGCGGAGCCCGCCCATCCAAGGAAGGAACTGGGTAATACGGATTGACGCTCCCATCTCCACGGCTTCGGTTGTGCACCTGAAAGGATTACTGAGATTTCTAAAGAAACCAACTTTCCTACTCACCACAGTCGAGGGTTGAAGCAATATGTTCACATCGCCCCGCAAACTACCCACAGAACCCTGCAAATCACCTACAGTAATCTGCATGTTGGCAATAGTACCCTGCATGATGGCCATAGTACCCTGCACGTCGGCCATAGTGCGACGCATTTCGTCACGAAAGTCTTCAACAAGTTCTCGTAGGGGCCTATTTTCAGCGACCACTTCGTCATGGATCATGGCACGAGTTGCAGGAGGTACTGTGACAGGTGAAGCCGCGGTAAGGATCTGGTGCAGGTATAGTTCGACGACTGCCTTGTCTTCTTTAGGGGAAGCAAGAAAAGTACTTACGCACTCCTTCATGACGGTTGTTGATCTGCCTCACAACATCGAGAGCGCCGAGGATGTCATGATTATTGGGCGGGTCATTTGCGGGTGGTGGCATACTGGGAAGGTGGAGTTGAAGGACCGGAACATCGACGAGAGTAGTGGGCTGGGCGGGTATGATACAACGAGAACGCGACAGTGAGGAAGAAACAACGACACCACCACCCCCTTGAAGGGAAAGCCAACTCGGGAACTGCCGGTGAGGTACGAAAAACAAGTGTGCGGTGCGGCTGACGATTGGCCTCGTCCGGACGTCTGGTCTTCAATGGGACGGCTGCTGTGTAGGCCTTGTAGAGAAGGTGTTCATTTCTATCACTTGAACACAGACAAGTCCGACTACAATTCGGGTCCAAGTATCATTTATCAAACGACAGGTGGCGCTCCGGAGTCGTTTGATTGTGTTTCTGCTGTTGATGCTGAGGGTCACCCCTTTGCATGCATAGTATCGAACGAGGCAACGGTGTTGGACGCAAGACAAGTGTGAGACTTGACGTTCGACTTGATTCAGAGAATAAACTGATCTCGTTACTAGATCCATCCATTTGCTGAACGTTGGGAAACAATCCGAAGTGACGCTCGACTTCTTCTTTACCAGTTTGAAGAGCGCGAATTTCATATCAACATCGTTGAGCTTGGTCCCCGCGCAGTCGTTATTCTGGGTCGACCGGGTTATGCAAATCACGCCGAGTGGCACTTTGTCGCCTTTGATGTGCACACACGCGCAGCGTTTCTCCTTCCCTCCTTCGTCCCTGGGATTTTCGAGGCAGTCGATGAGGCAGGTTCTCGTTCACGCGCTCCACTCCGCCAATTGAAGTTTGGTATTTCTTGCAGCAATGGCTTGAAACTATGTGCATTTCCACGTCTACACACGTGGTCATGGCGTGGTCTGACTTGTCATCCACCATTTCCGGATCCCGCACGTTCTTCCAGGCGTTTGCACTTCCCACTCCCCAGACTGATCACCATTCGAACCCTACTTTAATCCGTCTCAGCCCTTCTCACCGCGGCGTTAGGTTTGGCATCACGGTGGGGCCATATGGTTCCCTACTTCTTCGAGACTCAGTCTTCGATGTTTCTACGCAAGACGTACTCATTGCCATCCAGGCGTACCGACGCAGCATGCACTGCTTCATGCATGGCATTCTCCGCCTCAGCACCAGTCAGGATGAGAATGTTGGCACCATCAGATTTCAACCACTCGGTTACCTCGGCCAAGAAATGATATACTTCCGATACCCCTCGTTTAATTGCAGTGGCCGAGTGTTTCATGTATGCAGAGGGGTCTCACCGTGCTCACCTTGCACTATTTCAGCGCTTGAATATGACCTGCATGCCAGTGTCAACGACGCTGGTGAGTTCGAGGCGAGCGTCACGGAATACCCTGTCCTCTTTCAGTCCCCGGGTCGATTTCCGACCTTGGACTATGACCCGTATTCTGGACGGCTATCCCTCGAGTACCATACAGGATAATTTTGGGGTGATTGCGATCGACATTCTAGATTTTTGTGTCTAAGGCGAAACGTCTGATGTCATGCGAATACGTAGAGCATGTGCTATTGTTTACTATTACACCCCGTTCAGTAGCCCTAAGAAGAGCCGGTTTACAGGTCTGTCGAGACCTGAACAAAGCTACCCACTACAGATCGGCATAGCTCGATTCCTATTGCGAAGCTAACGGAGACGTGGCATGGCGCAGCCAGCACGATGGGCCAGATATTCAACTCTGGGACGACCTTTTATGCCAATCCAGTTCTACTTTTTTTTTTCCAGGCTGGGCAGGGCGAAGATATTAGTACCTCCTTCTGACAAATTGGTTCGTCACGATATTTGACTTTTGAATCGGTCGTGATTGACTTCTTCCCTACCAGCACACGGCGGATGCCACCAGGCTAGCCAAAGTGAGTGAGTAGAATGCTCATATGAAGAAGACCATACCGAGTTCATTTTATTGGCGGCTCAATAGTCATGAGTGCCTGATTCTAGGTTGACTCTGTACTCGCGCCGACACCCCACCCCGACCTGCCGAGTCTCTCTCTTCTGGCGTTTCTGCAAAGGACCGTGGCCACGGACGGAAAACGACCCCCGAAGTTGCATATGATGACGGGCCAACTGGAGCTTTCGGGGGTACTTGCGCAACGTGAGCAACCAGCTAGGTCTCTGCAGGGCAGTTTTGCTTCACTCGACCATCTGTACCCACTATACAACGTCTTCAGCTAGGACAAACGTCAATGATTCCAGGGTCAGAGCAGGCAGTTGACGTACCCACATACCTACGTAATGCTGCGTGCACACCGATCCACGACTTGAAGAAACGTCCCAGGAATTGACTCCAACACAGTTTATAGGGTAGCGAATAGATTGACTTGCTCGTCTTGGGAAGGAGAGTAGATCCGAGATCGCCATTGGAAAAGACTATTCAAGGGGTATAGTAGCTTTAAAATGGACAGATTGAAGCCAAACGGCAGTCAATAACATCCCTGTCCAAGAGGCCCGACGGCTTGAGCAATGGCCGCACGTTCAGGGTGGAGGCCTGAGGTACGGGGCTCGAGTACCTGATACCAGAACAAGATCAGAAATGCAAGTTGCACCCACGCGACTTTCAAGGCCAGTACCAAGACCACCAGCAATCGGCGCTCGCTATGTCCACGGGGAAAGACTCGAGGCGAAATGGAACTAAATGATATTCAATGGCGGGAAGCACCAGAAGCGCTGTCCATGCCCAGGTAAAACAGTTCTGGCATAGGAACTGACATACCTGGGAGGCATAACGAGATGGGATACTGCGCTGGAAGCCCACGTTGCAGAGATCAATCCAAGAGGACGCGTCAGGGTTTGTCCTTACACGCTGACTCCTACGCGCTAATGGGGAGGTTCCAATAACTGAGGCGAACAAAAAAAAAAATCAAATCGCTCGATTGTTTGCGCACATTATAAGTACTTCTAGGGCGCAGTAGCGACCATTGCCTGCATGAGCAGCAACGTGTGGGAACAATGTCCATCCTCTAATGCAATTTGTACCCGATTAGATGCCTTCGGCCTATTATCTCGCCAACCTGTTGACGCATACAGTCAACGTCCACGTCCAGAAAGAGCGGAAAATGAAGCAAAGTGCCCACCTTGAAAATTGTGTATGCCTCCACCGCATACAACGCGACGCGACCCCACTCGCCCGTCGTGAGCAAGTCGCGCCAGTACTGCGGGTTCTTCGCGCGACTCCAGAGGACAGAGTACGCATCCGTGATGGTAGAAAATGAAGTTGGAGGTTGTAACCGCTCGGCGATGTAGACTTGCTTCAACAGCTCACGGGCGACTTCAGCGTTGTAGACGAGGGGTTGGCGGTATGCTATGTAGACCGGATGCAGGTCAAGAGGTGACAGTGAACGCGCCGAGAGTGCAGTTCAGTTAGCCCGTCGTTATTATGAGATGGCAGAGCAGAATAACACTCACACCCGAGCAAACCGGCGGCGCTTTCACCGAGAGGACCAAGGGCTCGTCCTGCGCTCGCTAATAGTCGTTGCGCGGCGCTGAGGGCATCTTGTACTTGCTTGGAGCTGCTTGAGCCCTGCGAGTTTTGGCCGGTAGTTGCGAAGCGGCGCGCGACAAAGGATGGAGAAGGATTGCGCGAAGTTGTACGGCGGAATAAGGAAGGAAGGAATGTCGACCGCATGGCGCTCGTCGACTTTACGTAGACTTTTTGGTAGGAGGGTCGGAGGGACGAACTGTGTTTGAGAAAGAGGCTTGGGAAAATTCGGCCGCTTCTTCCGGCTTTGACCGAGCAACTTGTCAGCCAATTCAAAGGTCGATCGTGACACTTTCGCGTTACAACCCAAACATGTAGAATTACTATGTACACGTGTATTTTCCCCCGCGTCACGTCCTCATCAGGGGTCGAGCGTCGTTCTATACATGCCCGGGTGCGCTTGATCATGTGTGACATTGGGTGATGTGTCGGGTTAAGTGTGCTACATACACGCCCTCAGCGTTTGAGGGAGGTGCCCAGGTCGGCTGGTGTTACCGGGTGTTGCGCGTACGATCTGGTCTGCGGTTTGTGGAGGAGTTGAGATGTCCGAGGCGACAACCAGTAGAGGTCGACGAGTTGAAAAACAATGCGAGCGCGGCCCATGGCCATGATGGGGACCGTCATGAACTCCTTGGAGCCTGAGCGAGGTTCCGAATTGATGTCGACAAACTGAGCGCGAAGTAAGTCAATACTGGCTCATCTGTACTGGAGCGGACAAACCTCTCCTTCCATCCTCAGCGCGACACGTGAGTAGAGGTTGGTCGATGGCACGAGAATTGGGAGCTCGTGTACCCAGACGTCACGATGCATTGAGGCAGCCCGCGGACGTATACGAGGTATCTCCATCTTGGTGTACCCCATGAGCAAGATCAACTCTGGTACTTGGAGCGGGAATGCCAAGGAGCATAATAGTTCGAGTTCGAGGGGGGAACGATAGCTGCACGAGTTGTATGCGCCCATGTTTGTGAATGGAAGCGAATTGGACGTGCGAGCGCTCCTAGACAACGGGAATACAGCCGATGGCATTCCGGAGAGTTGCAAACCTAGTGTCCCGATCGCCTTGGACCCCTAGCTTGTAGTAGCTCAAATATCGATCCAGCTCTTGATCCGACAAGCCGTCGATGTCCTGTCTGCTTCGGAGTGGTGGCAATCCAAGCTAGAAAAAATAAAATTCAGTACAATATCACGCACAAGAAAAATGTGGAGCAACCTGTTGTGGAAGACCTTGTCCAATGGCCTGAACGGGGCGATACTGACTGTCCACAGCCTCAGTTGTATGTCTAAAAAGATCAATGAGGTATTAGAAGAAACAAAGTCTTCCAACCCACTATAGTCGAGAGATGGAGCAGTACGTTCACATCGCTCCACAAATCAGTTGTAGCACCGTGCATATTGACCATAGCGCGACGCAAGTCGGCAAATACATCACGCATTTCACTACGAAAGTCCGTCAGGTTGTTACATGTCTCTTGGATGAGTTGTCGTATGGGATTGACCTCGGCGACCACTTCTTCATAGATCACAGCACGAATTGGAGCTGGTACTGCGGCAGAACCCGAAGCCACAGTAAGGACCCAGTCTATCGACCCTCGTCGGGCTGGGGAAGTTGTTGAACGGGTAGACGGGCAAACGAGAAGGTACTTACGCATGCGTTCATAGTGGCCGTTGTTCTGTCTCACGACGACAAGAGCGGCAACGATGTCTTGGTTGTAAGTTGGTGGCATGCGAAAGCGGAATTGGTGACATCGATGTGCGATGTGACAGCGATGATCATGAAAGAAGGCCGAAACTCAACTTGGCACTGTGAGTCGTAGACTGATCCATGGCATTCCTCTCCCCTGCTCGCTGCGTTTCTTATGTCCTTGTTCTGACACATCTTCTAATCCTCCTTCCCATACGAGAGTTCGCACCTCTCGCAACCAAGCCCAGCCTGGCTGCCCAGGCTCGTCGGGACGCGTCTCCGCAAAGAGGAAACTTTCTTTGCTCGT
>JBBPTB010000921.1:0-12549 GCA_038093875.1 Boletus tylopilopsis
TTTATTTTCTTTCTTCTTTCTTTCAGACTTATCTTCTCCTCACAATGGGACATGTGGTCCTATCCGATGTTGTCCTGATATTCCCCAGCTGCAATGATGTATTGCCACCTGTCATGTCCTGACATGTACAATCGCCTTGATGATAGTTCCTTTCATCATTCTGCTGATCCTTTACCTTCCACTCTTGTTGACAGCAGAGTTCCTTTGACCTGCTAGTGTTCTCACTGTTGGTTGCAATGCCCTTGTTTTCCTGACAGTCCATGTGCCATCTTGCATTGTATACAAGCCCTGAGTGTACAGTAGAAATCCCCAAGTTAGTTCAATGCAATACACTGTGTTTAACTCATCTCCCTCTCACCAGACTCTTCCTCTGCTTGTTCCAAGTGGAGGCTTGACAGCCTGCAACTGTATCCAAGTGGAGCCAGGACCACTCGCCTTCCTATGATTCCTATTATGGGTGCAGAGGCAGCTTTGAGTTTTGCTTGCCCAACCTATTGCCTTATCAAATGGGCACCCTTTTCTCAGCATTCTACTCTTGCTCTTCTCTCTTGTCTCCACTTTCACCTATTACTTTGCCCTTCATCAACTTGAAGTTCCACAAGACAACTTAGTGCAGTAAGCATAACACTAGCTAGTACTCTGGCATTTATATACTATATGTGAATGGTGCACAGACCATCAGGGCTAAGGATATCCTTCTAAAAAGGAACAAGGGCCTTCCCACATTAGGAAGGGTGCAAAGGGTAAACATGGGATCCCACTGTCAAGGAAGAGCAGAAGTGATCAGAAGGATCAACAGGATCAAATAGGAACTCTAGGTGAAATGTGAACCTAGAGTGACACATCCCCTAGATGGCTAAAGGGTCCATTGGACATACACAGCTGGACAGAGGATCAAGAATGGTGCTCCACAGCAAGAAGGAATTGTATGGTACTAGAGATCTGCTATCCAGGTATACAAGGATCAGTGAGTGGCATGAGAGTGGATCAGGAACATATCCTAGCCACAACAGGAAAGCTCTCCTCCATTCAGCAGTACAAGGGTTGCATGTAGTAACCAGGACAAATCATGAGTCATCATAAGTTGTACTCTGGTATCCATATGCAGAGTGTTGGGTAATGAGGGAAAGAGGGTCAAGGGTTGACAGGTGTCCCTCTTCAGAGTAGATCCAGCTAATTGATCTGTGGACAGAGATCCCTAGGGGATAACACATGGCCATTAGCAGACAATGGCAAGTCAGTGATGTACTCCTCCAAGAGTACTGCATAGACAAGCTCCCAGAGCTCCCTAGGGTGGAAGGCATCTGCCAGGCCTTCAGGGCATAAGTGTGTCCCATCTGTCAAGGGCAAATGATGCAGAAAATGAAGAAACAAACAGTGGCTCTGGCAGGTCCAGTCCAGCAACCAGGGAAAACTGTAACACAAGGTTTCACATTCATTGAGATCTTGGATGACACCCAAGCATGTTAACAATTCTTCCCAGTACTGAATCTTGAGATTGTGGTTGTACTGAAAGTTGACCATTTCTAGAAGGGTTGGGTAATTCCATGTCCCACCCAGCCAATCCTGAATGGCTCCCCAAATTGCAGGGTCATCCAAGACTTTCAAACCCTTGACACTGCTTTCTTCCTCTCCCTCTTCATCTTGATTAATACTATAAAATTTGTTGTACAGTTTGTCATATGTAGCATCATTGAGGTCATCCAGAGAAGTGGACATCACGCAATGCACAATTTGATCAACTATAGTGTGAAATACTGAAGGAGTAGCATGCTCAGAAACTGGATATACTCTGGTGGGTTGAAAGGCAGCATGATGCATCACATCATCTGGATCAGTGTTGTTGACCACAATCTAGATCAACGTCAACCTTCCACCAAGACCAAGTAGGAGGACTACTCACCAGCATCCTCTTCCCTTTCTGACAGATCATCTTCAATGTCAACATGTACTTCAATGTTGAGAAATATATTGATGGCAATGGTGTGGGTCAATGACTCTACCAGTTGAGGGAATTCAATCTTGTCCCCCATCCATTGCAAAACCAATAACCATGTTTGAGGATCATCCAACAGACTGTTGGCAGCTACCAGCAAAGTGTCAGTGCCACTCAGTTAAATTGTAGAATTCAAACATACCCATAGAAAGATGTGAAGGAGATGTTATAATCATAAATTTGTACTGAGGAGTGGGAAGGAAAGGTTTGAAAATGGCACCATGTCAGGATAGTGTTTGCATATTTTGGACAAAAGTAGAACTTGTACCAAAATAGGAAGTGTAGGAGTTCCACTGCAGCAATTGGCTGAGTGCCCTCAGCAGAATTGGATTGGAGACTTTGAAAGTGAAGGAAATTGTTATGGATCTTGTGGCACCGATTTATTTTCTTCTTTATTATTGGACTTATCTTCTCCTCACAATGGGACACCCAGTCCCATCCGATGTCTTCCCCGATTTCACCTGATTATGATGATGTATGACCACGAGTCACTTCAGACTTGTAGGGTCACCATGGTACTGTTTCATATGTTGCTCCACTGATCCTTTCTCTTCCACTCTTTCTGACAGTGGAGCTCCTTGATCCTTAGACTTCTCACCATCGCTAGTGATGCCCTTGTTTGCCTGATGGTCCATGCACCATCCTCATAGATATATAAACCCATGTCTCTGTAATAGACACCCCAAGTTAGTTCTATGCAATATACTGCATTGTAACTCGTCTCCCTTTCAATGGAACTCTCCCTTTGCTCATTCCAAGCGAGGGCTTGACTTGCCTTGATCATATCTGAGTGGAACCGGGACCACTTGCCCTTTCCAATAGGCTCTTACGAGAGTGCAGAGGGCAGCATCAGCTTGTGCTTGCCCAAGCTGTCACCTTATCAAACAGGCCTCCTATTACTCAGCATCCTCTTGCTGCTGTTCTCTTGTGCCTCCACTTTTACCTATTACTTCGCCCTCCATCAACTCCACATTCCAGGAGATGACTTGACATGGTAAGCATAACAGAAATGGATATGTAAATGCATCAAAGTACAGCAAGGTAACTGATTTTCAACCTACACATCTTTGGGTGTGAAATTAGGGAAAAACATGGAACTGTGTAAAGCATCTGGAAGGTCAGTAGGGATGTATCTAGGAAGGTATGCTGTTGCTACATTGACCAGTATACAAAATAGAGCAAGTAGCATACATTGCTTGAGCAATATATCTGTACCCAAGACTCACTAGAGGCCAACAGGGTATTTTCAACCTATAAAGGGACTCAGAAACATGCTGTGGATGTCAAGGGTGACTATACCTGATGGTTCTAAGTCCAAACTTTAATGTTATTGTGACCATCTATCACACTGCCTTTAATAATTGTACACCCTTTGGGACCTTCAAAGGACTATACATCAAGGTCAGCAATCTGACCAATGAACTGTACCAAGTAACATATGGCCACAACAGGGACAAGACCTCCTTCTAAAGGGCAAAGTATTTAGTAAGTGAATAAATACAGTAGATGGGAGACTTACCCTTTTTGTGATTGAGTTTTTCATGCAAGGTACCACTATGATAGTGTTATGCTTACTGTGAGTATGTGCCCTGGCAGAATAGGCATGAGTCAAAAGGAGCTCAGATCAATAGTAGGTCAAAGGATATCCTTGTGCACTGCAAGTGAGAGGGCCCTGTGGAGTACACATCCTGTTATGTTTTACTAGTGTCCATTCTCTTTTTATGTCCCACTTTTGGACTTATCTTTCCATTTCTCCTGTGATGACTCTTTCCCCATGACTAATGTCCCCTTATCATTTGCTTCATCATTGCTTCCTTCCAGAACCTCCCATGTGCAGCATCACTTGATGACTCATTTCTAAGCTCATGATGACTCACCCAGTCATGTGATCCTTCTTCAATGTTCTATGACCTTCTATTCTTTTTTAGTCATTGAACACTTGTATTAGTATATAAACCTGGCTTCTCCTTCACTGAAACCTCAGCTTGGGCTTCCAGAATATACCTGTTCATTCTTGCCTTGGTCTCCTTCAGTCGTTGTCCTACTGATTGAGTGGATGCTATTTCCCAACAACCCTTTGTCCTTTGTTGTGATAGTATATCCAACAACCCAGAACCCTTGGTCCTATCTCCTCTAGTCAACTATCTGGGCTATGCTTGAGTCAAGCATAACACATCCTGTACATAAGAGTAAGGCCAATGACCAGCTAAGGTGTGACCTTTGACAAGCTTGACAACTAAGGTGAGTGGGGAGTGCTTGAAATGACAGCGAAGGTCAAGAGGGATGAAGTCTTGATGTCCTGTCACCAGTACATCAGTAAAGCTGAATGGGATTGCAGAGGCATGTGAAGTGCAGTGGAGTACAATCAGGTACTATGGCATGAACCAAGTATGATCTATGGTGTAGAACTAGCTTAAGGTCCCTAGCTAGTACTCTGGGTCTTTATATACCATCCTGAATGGTGCATGGACCATCAGGGCAATAGGTGTCCTCCTAAAGAGGAAAAAGGCCTTTCCACATCAGGAAGGAGACAAAGGGTCACAATGGGATCCTGCTGTCAAGGAAGAGTGGAAGTGATTAGAAGGATCAATGGGATGAAATAGAAATGGTAATGAGGGAAAGAGGGTTAAGGGTTGATGGATGTTCCTCTTCAGGGTGGATCTGGCTGGGTGATCTTGTAAACTAAGATCCCTAGGGGATAACATGTGGCCATTAGTGGACAATGGCAAGTCAGTAATGTACTCCTCCATGAGTACTGCAAAGGCAAGCTCCCAGAGCTTCCTAGGGTGGAAGGCATCTGCCAGGCCTTCAGGGCATGAGCATGTCCTGTCCATCAAGAGTGAAGAATGGGAAAAATGAAGAAACAAATGATGGTTCCAGCAGGTCCAGTCCAGCAACCAGGGAAAACTGTAACAGATAGTCAAAGTGTGTACAAAACTGTTATTACCCCCAACAATAAGTATACCACACTCTTGAGCAACTGTAAGTTGAAGGGGAATGTTGACTGTTATAGTCACAGTCTAATGGACTTAGTCATTTCTTTCATTTCATTTCATTTTTCTTTCCCATCTTATCATGTTGCATGGATCACTTACTAATCCCTGCTTTCTGCACTTCACTCCTGCCTCATGGATGCTCTTTCTCTTTCACTTAATTCATCTTGTGCTCATGGACACACCTTTAACCCTTTCATAGATCTAGATCTACTAGATCTTTCATTCACCCACCACCATGCACAATGGGTATGCTTCTCATCTTATCTATTGGTAGATCTTCCATACTGCCACACCTCATGTAACAAGCATCCATCAGGTATGTTTGTGCTTCTTTCCTTTCAGAACATTCCATGGCTATGCACCTTACAGTGTCAGCATGTTATGCCTTACCATTACCTTATGTTTCTTCTTATATATCTATGTATTGGTAGATTAGGGCCAAACATGGCGAAGCCCCTAGGTAGTATATAAACCCCATGAATGCAGTAGCCAAGGGGCAGTTTTATCCTCTTGGTCTTTTCCCACCAACAACATCAAGCTCCCCTTGTTCTCTGCCCTCTTGTTATAACCTAAGTGGTAGACTCTTATGTATAGTCACAGACTGGTTGTTTCATTGATCAGAATAAGGACCTGCATCCAAGTGTTCATCTTCTTCTGCCATTTTAAGTCCCAGGGTTTGATTGAGTAGCAAAAACTACAATAAGTACAACAGAGAATGTGCAAATATCCTGAACATACACAAATCCACTCTCCAGGTAACAAACAAGGATGCTGTTTCCATTGTCCATGAAGTGGACAGATCAAGCAACATAGGGCTGCTTTGTATTGTTCATATTGAATGTGATAAAGGATCCTGAGTAGAGTTAGCATAGCTGTAGCAGATCTATCAAAACTTTACTATGGTCCAATGCTACCCTCCAGATGTGAACTTCTCCTGGATCAACACTGGCCAGTCATTAATGGTGCATGTCCCATATGAGAGACTCAATTGCACCAGAATGTGCAGGGGACATGAATGAGAAGGAGAAGAATGGTAAATCCTTGGAACATTGATATAGGCAGATGTTGCCATCTGATGCACCAAAGATGAAGTTGTCTTTATCCTGGTCCACAAGCCTGACCCATATGATGCAGCTAATGTAGCCTGCAGATGGAATGGACCACTCCTGCACCATCTTACCAGATGATAGGTTCCAGAGGATGACCCCACTATCATTGCCTAGGTAATGAGGTAAGTACACATCTGATCTTTTCACACTTCCACTCACCAGTACTAAGAAGGTGCATCCCCTGAGGGTTGATTGCCAATGTGTTCACAGCCTTTGTGTGATGGGTAAGAGTAAACTTGTTATAGTTTTCCCTGGTTGGTGGACTGGACCCACTAGAACCAGTTTTGTTTTCTTCATTTTCCTCATCTTTGCCTGTGATGGATGGAATATGCTTACACCTTGAAGACCTGGCAGACACCTTCCAACCTAGGAAGCTCTGGGGGCTCACCTATGCAGTACTCATGGAGGAGTACACCACCAACTTGCCATTGTCCACTAATGGTCACATGTCATCCCCTAGGGATCTTCATCCACAGATCACCTAGCTGGAATCACCTTGAAGAGGGACACTTGTCAATCCTTGACCCTCTTCCCCTTGTTACCTGACACTCCACATCTGGATACCAGAGTATGACTCATGATGAGTTCTGGTTGCTACTTGCAACCCTTGTACCACCAAATAGAGGAGAGCATTCCCATTATGGCTAGGATATGTTTCTAATCTGCTACCATACTACTCACTGATCCTCATACACCTGGACAGCAGATCTCTTAGTACCATACATTTCCCTCTTGCTGCAGAGCACCATTCTTAACCCTCCATTCATCCATGTCCCTATTTGATCCCATTGATCCTCTGATCTACTTCCACTCTTCCTTGACAGCAGGATCCCATTTTGACCCTTTGACCCCTTCCTAATGTGAGAATGTCTTTGTTCCTCTTTAGGAGGACCCCCTTTGCCCTGATGGTCTGGGCACCATTCAGGACTAGTATATAAGATCCAGAGATACTATCTAGTGACCCTTAAGCTAGTTTTATGCCATAGGTTGTATGCCATAGTATTTGATTGTATTTTTTCTACTGCACACTGTGTGCCTCTGCAATTTTACTCAGCTTTACTGGTGTATTGGTGATAGGACATCAAGACCTTGTCCCTCTTGATCTCTCACTATCATTTCAAGCACTTCTCACTCATCTTAGTTGCTGAGCTCATTATAGGTCACACCTTAGCTGGTCATTGGTCTTACTATTGTGAATAGGACACACACTCCACCGGGCCTCTTGCTTGCAGTACACAAGAATCACAGTCAGCATAACAAACTTATGTGAAATCTGCAAATTAGCAGTGAGTGAGTGAAATCACAGAATGTGAGGAATTATGTATTGAGAGCATTATTATTGCAGATAAAGTGTCTTGTGGTATGGGGATGAGAATCAGGCTTATAAGGTGTCCAACATTATTGTATTCTACAGAGGAGAGTTGTCAGAGACATACATGGATCGCAAGGCTGGACATACCACACTGATACCAACTATTCACAAAAAAAATACATTGTGATGGATGAATCCTCTGAGGCTACCAATGGACCCTTATTGTCAATAAACCTATGGACATAGCAACAGCATACCCCTGCATGCTTGATTATGGGTCACTTTATTGTTGTTTTTCAAATGGGTGCTCTGTCACTCTGATTTAATCCAATGTTTGTGTAATTTACATGTATGGTGATGGTAACTAGACTAATTTTTCTGAGGGTAGTGGGTGGTGTAGTCATCATTGGGAGGAGTGGCTTAGATGGTGATAGAAAAGAAAAAACCAAGTGTGGGAAGTTGGAGTCCCTAAAGTAGTGTCCAGTGATTTTTGACACATGATGTCTATTTTTGGGTGTGTTTGGCAGAAAAACCTGGCAGAGTGGCAAACACTACTTAGGTGGTATTTAAACTAGGCCACTCTTCTTTTCTACTTTTATCTTCCCTCACACATAGTAGTAGTAATGTAGTACATTGTAGCCATAGTACATAGTACATAGCACACAATAACAAAGTCAGACAACATCCCAAGCAATGCTGTTCCTTCACCTCCAATAAACAACAAGTGTGCATTTTGCAAGCAATGCCTCAGTTTGGGTTATCACTACAATAAAATGTGCACCTGCTACACTATACAAAAAAGCTGGATGAAACTAACACCATACACTACAGAGAGTCGTCAGGGACCTCCTCCATTCCATCCATAGCAACCTCAACCTTGGCACCAGTGTCTCAACAGAGATTAACCTTTGGCAGATCAAAATGGTGCATCACAAAAAAGTGCTTCCAAGGATAGGATGGAACTGATGATCAAAATAGGTCAATGGTCACTGTATTTGCAAGGATGTGGTGGACCTGATCTTTTGATCACAACATTTATTGTGGGTCCACTGTAAATAAGACAGGTGTGAGCATTGGTCAACCTTTACATTACTTTTTCATGCAGTTTCAACATCCCCCTCAACATTATGCCCCTGCTCACTACCTTCTGTATAGAAGGTATCCTTCCCACTCCCAACCTCAGCACCTTGTGGAACAACTTTTGAGTACTGAGTCCAGAGGACCCCCAAATCCATCCACTGATGTCCACAACAGCTCATCAACTTTAGAGTGCACTCCAACCCTGGAGTCTGAAGGCTCCCCCAACTCCTCTCTTCATTCAGAACTGATGGATGTGGAGATGTTAATTATTGAGGTGGCAATGTCATCTTTACAACATATCACAGAACCAATGGATGTGGAGACAGCAATACTGAGTCAGATAAATGGCTTGTCTCCTGGACTCTTCACCAAGTTGACTTATCCTACCACAATGGAGCCTGGTATCCATTATGAGATCACTCCTCACATGGTCTATGCCAAAGATTTACAGCAAGCACTCCATAATGAAATCAAAGTTAGAGTAAACCAGGTGGTCTACTTAGCATTGGCTGATCTTCAGATTATGTCAAATGTGTGCAATGACATTCATTGGAACCATGTAAGCAGGTCTAAGATTGGAGCTACTCTCACTGAGTTGTGGGCCAATGTTTCTGATGCCTGTGTTGCACTATGCAGGATGGCTTCTTTGGGTGGGCTTTGGTGAGCATGAAAGGATGTATTATGTGGCGCATGGGTTACAATGGCCCAAAGCCAGTTGATCTCACATGTATGTTCCTGTGCTCAACTTAACTTATTCCCACTCATGGTATCCAGACCAGCAACCATATTGCATCCCCAGATGTTGGGATGAATCTTTGTAGTCCACTGTAGTAGTGACTCTCAAAGAGATAAATGCACAGTAAATGCACAGTATTGTATGTAGAAGCATATGTATGTAACAATAACCCTATGAACTATCTTGCTCAGACTTGAAACATTATTGTACTCTGGGCCATTCAACCCAGGTTGACATCACTTGCAGATTAATCCATCCATACTGACAACCTATGTATTGTTCACCTTGCAGAATAGTGCTTATATTGCTACAGCTTACATTACTCTGCTTTGGATCCAGGCTTGCCACAAATTCTGTCCTTCATCAGCTGATCAGCCATATATCTGGTGGTATTGTACATACACTTATATACTACACTGAATACATAGCATCTAAGCAATTTCAATGTTGAGAGTATCAAATTGCTATTTGCAGCTTCAATAAAAGCAATCTGCAAGCCCAAGATCTCTGCATCAGTGAGGGCTTGGGGATCCCAATGTTATGCTTACTGTGAGCACATGCCCTGGCAGAATAGGCTGTCAAAAGTGAAAAGCTTAATAGGAGTGGACTAGCCACTAGCTGGATCAACTTGGGATGACTCTGGAGTCCACAGTGAGTAATCAAAGACTATAAAGTGGAACTCCAGGGAGTAGGTGCACTTCAAGTCAACAAAAGTAAACAATCAGCCACAGCTGATTCTGAAGGCAAAGGCAATGCTCTGTATGGGCAGAGCATGCAAAAGAAGCTGGAAAAATGCAGGAAAATGGTAGATAAGTAAAGTGACCATGGAGAACAACATGGGCATGGTTAGAACCCAAAGTGAGGTGTGAAATACCAACACTAACATATGCTTGGTTCAAGCACAGAATTGCAGATCACATGAGAGGATGATGGCTGCCTGGTTGTCACAGTTTTGGATAGTGGGACCTCATTGTGGATGTCAGATTTCATGAAAGAATGACTGGAGCCAGGCAAGGTGTTGTCCAGCTAGACTGAGTCTGATGTACTGGGATTCTGTGGTGGATAGTGCAACCATGCTCTGTTGTTTACTGGACCAAGAGATTAAATACTCCACAGTTACTTATGAAAATGAATCCAAAGGTAGAATGAGAGTTGTCTGGGTCCTGGGACCAACCTGTGTCTGAATAATCCTGGAAGTCCATGTCCATCAAAATATCAGATCTGTCATATTGGAGCTCCATGTCCAGTGTGGCCCAGACATATCTTAGGATACATTTGACAGCTTCCCAGTGACATGCCTTGGGTGCTGTGCTGAACTGACTGATGGTCCCCAACTGACTATGCAAGGTCCAGATGTGTGCCCAGCATTAGGTACATGAGGGGTCTGATGGTGGTGAGGTAGGACAAATGCTTCCATTAATCTGGATCTCCAGACATGTGATGTTGTCCATAGCATCTCTTTGATTGAGTTCATGTACAGTTAGGAGCTGGCTGTGAGGAGGAGATCATCAATGTAGACAACAAGGAAGCAGACCTGTCCAGACTTCCAGAGAACATAGAGGCATGTTTCTGCATCCAGATGAGTGAATCTGAGTTCTCCAAGCTTCTTGTCCATGGTTTTGTTCCAAGTCCTGCCTGCCTGCTTTAGTCTGTACAGCAAGCAGTGGAGTCTCCAACAGTGTCTGTTACGGAATGCCGGATACCAGGTACAGATTACCGGATACCGGATACTTTTCTTTCTTGTCATCGGACTCGTTTTCTCCTCACGATGGGACACCCGACCCCATCTGATGTTTTCCCCGTAGTCACCGAGATTCTGAGCTTGTACGACCACAAGTCATTCTGACTTGTAGGGTCACCATGGTAGTGTTTCACTTGTCGCTCCGCTGGTCCTTTATCTTCCGCTCTTCCTGACAGCAGAGCTCCATTGATCCTAGACTTCTCACCATCGCTAGCGACGCCCTAGTTTTCCCAACGGTCCGTGCACCGTCCAACTTAGTATATAAACCTTCTGTCGCAGTAGTAGAACTCCTTAAGTTAGTTCTACGCAATACACTGCATTGTGACTTCTCCCTCTCGACGGAACTCTCCCCTGGTTCGTTCCAGATCAGGGCTTGACTTGCCTCGACCGTATCCGAGTGGAACCGGGACCACTCGCCTTTCCAATAGGCTCTTACGAGAGTGCGGAAGGCAGTGCCAGCTTGTGCTTGCCCAAGCTGTCGCCTTATCAAATGGGCCTCCTCATACTTGGCATCCTGTCTCTGCTCTTTGTCTGCACTTCCGCTTTCACTTATTACTTCGCCCTCCGTTGACTCCACATTCCAGGAGTTGACACGACGCAGTAAGCATAACAGTGTCCAGATTGGATTGGAACACCTTCTGGGGGTGCCAGATACAATTCCTCTTCCAGTTCACCATTTAGATATACAGTGGAGATGTCCATTTGATCCAGCTCCAGATTGTGCTTGGCAGCAAGGGCAATAATAGTCTGGACTGAGTTGAGATTGGCAACAGGGGCAAAGACTTCCTGGTAGTTGACTTCTTTCTTCTGGGTGAATCCTCTGGCAACAATCTGGACCTTGTAACACTTACTTGATTTTGCCATCCTGGTCTCACTTAATCTGGAATATAGGTTTGGAGGTGATTGGAGTGACACCTTCTGGGATAGGTACAGTCTCATAGATGTGGTTGGAGTTAAGGCTGAGAAGTTCATCCTCAACAGCAGATTGCCAGAGATCAGCATCTGGGTGAGGGTAAGTGTCTTGTCCAGACAGGATTGTGCTGCTCCTGCAAAGTGTTGTCTTCAAGTGCTTCCTGCATGCTGACAAAAGCACTGGGTATGGCCGGATCATCACTAGATTCAGTGGGAAGTGGTTCCAGATGTAATGGATTTCCCTCCACTTCCTCCTGTACCTGTTGGGCTCAATATATCTCCTCATGCTGAGCTTGCCATTGTGCTTTCTCATCAACTGTGTGGATGTAATCCTTGTTTCTGTTGGCAGCTTGGCAAGCTCTACCACTTCTCTGGACTCCACCTATGGGCTGGAGGTCGCAATGGGAAAGGTGGTTGGATTGAAGGTGGCAAGGGTGCAGGTACAGGAGGATCTGGAATCACAGGTGGTGGAGCTGGTGCAGGTTGTTGGAGGTGGAGCTGGCTGAGACTGTCTGCAAGGATGTCTACAGCATCATCTGGGTCCAGTTTAACCATGTCTGGGTTTGGTTTGATCATTTCCAGATCTGATTTGGCTATGTCTGAGTCCAGATCTGCTGGATTAGCTCCTACCGGATCTGGATTGGGTTCTCCCACTGCTTTCTGCAAG